>CAXIUB010000132.1:0-156523 GCA_964034835.1 Muscina levida | reverse complement strand
TCTTTTAAAATTTGTACTTTTAGGGATAAAAAGGGACTAAAGCGGCACAATCACTCAGACCAATGAGATAAACCTACAATCACATAAAAGAAGTGTTCGTTCGTCTTATGAAGGCTCATTGTAATTACGGGTGAAGCAACGCGAGCCGGAAAAGCTAGTATATGTATTAATGTTATTAAAGCTTGAGTCAGTATCAGGTACCTCCCATACAAAATAATATATTTTTGGAAAGTTATTATTTCTTCCATAACTTCCAATAGGACTACTGAAGGATATTTTGTTTTGTTCAGTTTGTTTATCTTATGACAGGTTAAACCTTAGAAAACCGAACGATTATCTACACAATCATCTCCATTATGATGTACAGACTATCGTCTTTAATATTAATTAGTATAAAATGGCTCTGCCAAATTTTGTCCCTTTTTTACTCAAAACTTCGTGTCTTCAATGTTATCTCTCAAAGTCGTATCAGCTTCGCAGGAATTCAAAACTGAGCAGTAGCATCTACAAATTGCTGTCTTATCGGATTGTCGAACGAAGCTTTGAACACGATAACCATATGGTAAATGTCGAGCTTTATTTATTGGGTCTTCTCCAGGATTTGTTCTAGCGTGAATATCTGGTTGTTCGTGGATTTAACATGTCTTAAGCCACACTGGTAAGGTCCAATCACGTTCACTAGATGTACTTTAGTCTTTCACTTAACACACTAAACAAGACTTTGTATGCGATGACTGATCCCTTGATAGTCGGTACACACTCGCAATTTTTAAGCACAGGACATAGAACTCTCAGATTCCAATCATCGGGCAATCACCATTCGTGGTTATGATTATATCTCAATATATAACTTATTTCTTGTATATTACTGAAAACAGACCAATACACGATACGTATTTTTTAAAATGATGTAACTTAAATTGCTGTAGTTGTTTGGCGTTAGTACACAATTTTCTATCATATCCAAGTCAATCTTAAAAAAACCCACAAACATAAACCAATATGAATATCAAATGAATGTAAACCGCAAAATTTGCAGTTGAACCCATTAATATTAACTATATATACACAATAATTCATGGGTAAAATTCGGTGAATCAAATATAAATGATAATATCATGTTGGTTAAAATTCACTACAATTTGCAGAAAACCGCAACGTAATTTGGAAGCAGTCAGTCTTACATAATACACAATATAAATTACAAATGGAGCTCCTTTAAATAGGTATCCTTGTAACATTGCCTGGCAATACTAATAGTTCATTAAGAACACAAAGTTCTTCGTTTTTTTTTGACACAATAAACAACAATATACAATTTACTTACATCAACAGCGATTTGGAAACTCTTGCAAAAACATTTCTGAAAATCTATTTTGCTAAATATGTTTTTTCTCAAACTATTGAAATATGAAAAAATTTCAAGCAAGACTTTACCCAAAGTACAAACTGTTAAATCTTTCGCATCGGCAGAAGACATCCCTATGTTGGCCATCAATTTAAAAATTTGGAAATATTGTGCCCTCATCATAAGTCGTGTCATGTTGCGTCGATTTCTGATCATTGGACCAATTATTATCTTGAATTTTACTCAGTTTTTCCAATTGTACTCCAGTAATGAATCGGTAGAGACTAAAATACGAAATGCTTACGTGGCGGTCCTTATGCTGGACGTAATTATAAGATCAACCAATGTGTGTCTAAAACGGAGGCAATATGAAGAATTTCTAGAGTTTATGTGGACACTATACGTGGAGGTGGTGTCTATGAAAGATGTGGAAATACAACGTATGTTGGCAGAGTGTGAGCAGAAAGCTCAGAAATTGACTAAAATCAATTTGATAATGGGTGCCTCGGTGTGTGTGGGACTGGTAGTATATACGTTTTTTGTCACTGAAAGGGGTGAGTAGAGGAAAGTTGGAGTGTGTCGTATGGTGATGTAATGTTTTACAATATTTGTGTTAGTAAAGCGAAATTAAAAAACAATTCTTATTTTAAATCTATTTGGAATTTTTTGTTACTGTTAATTTTAAATATTTTTAAATTTTTTTATCCTTCCTATCTTTAATATTTTAAATATATTTTTTATGTTTTTAATATTTTTAATATTTTTAATTTTTTTAATATTTTTAATATTTTTAATATTTTTAATATTTTTAATATTTTTAATATTTTTAATATTTTTAATATTTTTAATATTTTTAATATTTTTAATATTTTTAATATTTTTAATATTTTTAATATTTTTAATATTTTTAATATATTTAACATTTTTAATATTTTTAATACTTTTAATATTTTTAATATTTTTAATATTTTTAATATTTTTAATGGCTCCACGAAAAGCCCCCCAATGAAATAAAGCCCAAACGAGAAATGAAATATTCCCCAAATTTTTTTCATACATTTTTGGGTGTTATTTCATATGAGATAACTCCCAAATTTTTTGGGCGGTTTTTCATTTATTTTTGGGAATTATTTCATTCCTCATTTGGGGTTTTCAAATTATGAAATAATCTCCAATGAAATAACACCCAACAAATTTTTTAAATTCGGGGCTTGTTTCATATCGTGTATAATTTGGATGTTATTTCATTTTTTATTCGGGGGTTATTTCATTTTTAAAGCTGTTGGCTTTTAGGGGTTATAATTACATAATTATATAAAAATAGGCCTTTTACAAGAAAACTTTTAACCTGTGAATATATAACAATATCTTTTGAATGTTTACAGATATTTCTATTTTTCATCTTGACGTATAGAAAATCAACAATATGCTACGAGCATTTTTTCATTTTGAGAATGATATCTAAGAATGGAAATGTTTTCAAATTAGTATGAGTTCTTCAGAAGGAGGAATTCAATAAAAGCAGAGAGTTTGATTTGCTTGTGAACAGTGGAGGTGGTTGTGTAAAGGCCAAACGTAAAAGGCAAATTGTCTTTCGAACTGCAAAAGTAGAGCAGGGCTACAACGATCTACGATTCACAAGATTCATTTCAATAATTTTGCGACTTTGCTGTTGGTCCATATTGACTTCATGAAATCCTTGGTGAAACAGACTCTTATGAATTTGGGCATAATTTCATTTTTGTTGCTGATGGGGTTTATTTCATTGGGGGTTATTTCATTTTCATCATTGGGTGTTATTTCATATGAAATAACTCCCAAATATTGGGGGTTGTTTCGTTTTCGCTTTGGGGTTTATTTCACTTATTTTTGGATGTTATTTCATTCACTGTTTTTTGGTGTTATTTCATATTTTTTGGGGTTTATTTCATTGGGGGTTATTTCCTGGGCGTTATTTCATTGGGGGGCTTTTCGTGGAGCCATTTTTAATATTTTTAACATTTTTTTAATATTTTTAATATTTTTTATATTTTTAATATTTTTAATATTCATAATATTTTTATATTTATAATATTATTAATATTTTTAATATTTTTTATATTTTTAATATTTTTAATATTCATAATATTTTTATATTTATAATATTTTTAATATTTTTAATATTTTTAATATTATTAATATTTTTAATATTTTTAATATTTTTAATATTTTTAATATTTTTAATTTTTTTAATATTTTTAATATTTTTAATATTTTTTATATTTTTAATATTTTTAATATTTTTAATATTTTTAATATTTTTTTTATATTTTTAATATTTTTAATATTTTTAATATTCTTAATATTTTTAATTTTTTAGTATTTTTAATATATTTAATATTTTTAATATTTTTAGTATTTTTAATACTTTTAATATTTTTAATATTGTTAATAAATTTTAATACTTAAAAGTAATATTTAAAATAATTAAAAATACTAAAGCTATAAAAAATATTAAAACTTAAAAATTAAATTTTAAAAATATTTAAAATATTCAAAATATTCCAAATATTCCAAATATTCCAAATATTCAAAATATTAAAAATATTAAAAATAATAAAAATATAAAAAATATTAAAAATATTAAAAATATTAAAAATATTAAAAATATTAAAAATATTAAAAATATTAAAAATATTAAAAATATTAAAATATTAAAAATATTTAAACTACTAAAAATATAAAATTTTTAGTATTTTTCATACTTATAATTTTTTTTATTAGTTTTATTATATTTACAATTTTTTGATATATTTATATTTAACTTTCTTTTGTATTCCCTTCGCCAGTTCTACCCTTCAGTGCGGCCATACCTTTCATGGATGTCTATCAAACTCCCTGGTATCAGATAGTATACTTCTGTCACATCATCATCATACCACATGGTGCCTTATTGTTTATCCCTTTTACCATCATAATTGTCTCGTTTATACTCTTTGCCATCATGATGTGTCGTCTGTTGCAATACAAACTAAGAAGCTTAACACAGTTGCGACATAATCAGGTTTACGATCAAATCATATGGTGTATTAAATATCAATTGACTTTGATACGGTAAGTGGGATATTAATGGCATTGGCTAATAACATTTTTTGCTGTGATTTAAGCGTTATTCTCATCTTGTTACAGTTTTGTGAATACCATTAATAGTCTGAACGGATTGCTTTTTCTGATGGAGTATTTACTGTATGGCATCATGTTATGTGCCGTCTTATTTTCGATGATCATTGTAAGTAAGATATGACTTTTTTTGGGGTAGTGATTTAAATGGAATGAAAAAAACTAAATATAAAATATTTGAAATCATTAAGTGGACGAACCATATATAAAGCAAGTTAAAGAACATGACATAAAAGTGGGTAAAATTGAAGACTATATGGCTTAGTGATCTAAAAGTTGTGAAAGAGTCAAATCATATATGAGAACAGTATACTCTGGCAAAGCTAAGATAAAACTTAAAAGGGTCAATTATAACATTTTTCAGCTCATTGATTTGGGACTCAAATCTGAGAACTGCATGTGAAAATAGCGCCAAAGAGAAGAATTTCTACATCATTCGTTTTGTCAAGTTAAATGCCATAACAATTTAATATCGATTTGAAGTAAGTAAGTACCGTATAGGGGAATTTTTCACGTTTTAGGCTCTTTCGTTATATTGTTATATGGTGGCGTATGATTATCATAAGTAATATTCCAAATTCCCCTATACGATACTTTCTAACTTCAAATCGATATTAAATTATTATGTCATGTAACTTGACAAAACAAATGATGTAGAACTTCTTCTTTTTGGGGCTACTTTCACGTGCAGTTCTCAGAATTAAGTCCAAAATCAATGAGTTTGGTAAATGTTGTACTGTGTTATATAATATGTTAGACTTTTTTGTCCATATGATATCGAAGATGCTTTTTGTCTTATTTACATTTTAAAATATGGCAGTCATATTTACTTCTATGTTATTAGAACTTTGTTTTCTTGATATCGTTCGCAGGTCAACACCTTAACAGAAATGCTTATCATATCATTGTATATGCTAATGACATTCACCCAAAGTTTGCTGCTGTATTACTATGCCAATGAGCTGTATGAGGAAAGTTTACTAGTAGCCACTGCCGCCTATGACATCAACTGGTTCGATTATGATATTGCCACACAGAAGACTTTAAAACTTTTCCTAATGAGATCTCAGAAACCTTGTGCGGTGAGTAAATCTCTAATGTTATTTAAGAGAGTATTGAACTAACATTTTGTTTACTCTTTCATTTGCAGCTGTTATTGGCCAACGTTTACCCTATGAATTTACATAAACTGCAGTCATTGCTAAAGGTGTCCTATAGCTTTTACACATTGTTAAAACGCATGTATGGCTGAAAACCCAATCCAAGGCAGTCTTAATATATGTATGTTAAACTGTTTTCTTCTTTGTAGTTACTATCATATTTCTATATAGAAAATTTAGCTGTTTAATAAAAATAAAATTTTAGATTTTTATTTATAACTAGTTATTACTTACAATATCGCAAAATTTCTCTATAAATTTTTGATGTCCTTTGCGAAATATCTTAAGTGTAAGTTGCAGAAAATATACCATTATCAACATAAAACCTATCATTAAAATCAAAGCAATTTGTAAACAAAATAATTCAAGTCATTTGTGAAAAAAATTTCTGCTGATGCATTATTGTGAATCCGCCGCCGCATATAGATATAAAAAGGGATTAAGGATATAAAACTACAGTTGTTTTACAAAATTTACTAAGTGCTTAACCATCATTTGCAAGCGTCATGGAATTGCTTACCATCGAGGATGTACCGCTGTACAGCAACACTTTGAGCATTATGAAATTTTGGTCATTTTTGTTGCGACACAATTATCGACGCTATATGTGTCTTTCATCCTATGTTCTAATTAATATGTCACAATTTCTAGATATTTACTATAGCACCGAACCCATCGATGCCATTGTGCGTAACACTTATATAGCGGTGCTATTTTGTAATACCATAATACGTGGTATCTTGTTGTTGTTTATCTGTGTTTGTTCGTGTTTTGGTTTCTTTATCTATCCGGTGTTTGCATCCTCGAAAGGTGAGTAACTTATATATCTTAAGAGGTTGACTTACTCAATTCTGAGAACTGCATGTGAAAGTAGCGCCAAAAATAAAAACTTCTGCTTTATTCATTTTGTCAAATTGGCTGCATTAATAACACAGTACACGATTTTTCAGCTCATTAATATGGGACTCAATTCTGAGAACTTTACGTAAAAGTGGCCCCAAAAAGAAGAAGTTCTGCATCATTCGTTTTGTCAAGTTACATGCCATAATAGTTTAATATCGATTTCTTTTGTTATATGGTGGCGTATGATTATCATAAGTAATATTCCACATATATCATACGCCACGGAGTACAACAGTCCTATTGTAACTGCTACAAAATAAGCCCAGTTCAAAATTAATTGATGAATGTAAAAGTAAAACTGTTGCTTATGTAGGAAAATGTTATATGAACAGGTTAAAGGAATTGTAATTCTTAGTTTTTTTTTAAATTTGTTTCATTTCATTTATTTATATATTTTATAATCCAAAAGCCAATTTGGCCAAAAATTGATTATATAGATTGTATTCAGGTAAATCGGACTAGTGGTTCTCGATTTATGTCAAACAAAGGAGCCTTAAACGTGACAAATTCCTCTATACGACACTTACTAACTTCAAATCGATATTAAATTATTATGGCATGTAACTTGAAAAAACGAATGATGCAGAACTTCTCCTTTATGGGGCTACTTTCACGTGTAGTTCTCAGTATTGAGTCCCAAATCAATGAGCTGAAAAATGTTGCACTGTGTATTAATGCAGCTAACTTGACAAAACGAATGATACAGAAGTTCTTATTTTTTGGGCTACTTTCACTTGCAATTACACTATGACACAAAATCAAACTTTTTGAAAAACACCCGAACGTGACTATATAGGTTCGATAGTACAACCGGAGCTGAGTAAAACCCTAGCTCAGTTTGGCTAGATTGGCTACCAAAATTTTTTTTTGGCCCTCGTAACTTTTGAAATCCCTTGGATCCCTTGAAAAAGGTGACATCAGTTTTTAGCCAACAGTTTGTACAGTTTTTAATCTAGCTCTTTCTCTTCTTAAGCAAAGTTGTAGCTAATAGTCCGCTTAAGAAATTGATATAATAAAATTTCCCTAAAAAATTAGATATCCCTCGTTTATTTTCAAAAAACTTCGAATAAAATTCTAATTTTTCCACTATTTTGTATATAAGTCGTAGGGAGTCCAGATTTTTTGCATACTCTATTCAGTGAAATTGTAGTTTAGGTAACACCGAAAAACTTCTCTGAACAAACCCATGCAATCTGAACAAGTCTAGGGATATTAAATGGCTCTCAAAACACACTATCTACTTTAAACAAATCAGTTTTTTATGAGTTTTGGGCCATTGTGCAATGTTTTTATTTGCTATCTTTACCAAAAACGTACTTATTGTGTAACTGAACAACTTCTGTAAACAACCAATATGATCGGAATACTCCACCCCTTTAATTGTTCACAAAGAGCCTTAGGGTGTTCCTTATATGGCATTTTTTCGAATTTCGTTAAAAATATGTATTAATTGCGATGTTGGTCATCTAGCTTCACCTTACATTTGTTTTTGCTAAAATTACGAATATATTGTGAACAATTTTGTATCGATAGTTAGGCATTAGGGTGTGCCGCAATGAGGTTAAAGTTCGAATTTGTTCTCAAATCAGTTTATTGCCACTGAGTATTTTTCTTTTGTATACAGACTAAGTAGTAATAAGCCGTTCAATAGCTGAGGTGATGACCTAAAATAGTATGTGTTTGCTTTTACCATATCTCTTATAGACGCCGAGATATGTCATGTAGAAATTGGGGTATTTTTGAAAAATATTATTAAAAATTTTGAAATTGGATTCCGAAGTAGTTTATTATGGGCAACTATATATTTCAACTTTTTAAGGTAAATCAAGTTAAAATCTATATGTTCAAATGTACATGTGAATATTATCAATATCTCTATCAATTCTCGAGATATCAGACGTTAAAAAGCGCATTTTTGACTGTAGGCATAGCTATGTCTAATGAACTTTTGCTCCATCTGAATACCCATTGTGTCTACTTACCAATAACGATATATAACGAAATAACGAAAAAAATCCCCTCAAAGGATAATTGGATAATAATGGTTTTGCTGACATTTGTATGCAGACACAATGGATATTCAGGTAAAACAAAAGTTCAGTAGTCATTGCTATGCTATTTAAACTCCTGATATTTGGAGAATTGATAGAGATATTGATAATATACACAAATACTATTTGAATATAAAGATTTTAATTTGATTAAACTTAAAAAGTTGCCAATAATAAACTACTTCGGAATCCAATTTCAAAATTTTTAATAATATTTTTCAAAAATACCCCAATTTCTACATGACATATCTCGGCGTCTATAAGAGATATGGTAAAAGCAAACACATACTATTTTAGGTCATCACCTCAGCTATTGAACGGCTTATTACTACTTAGTCTGTATACAAAAGAAAAATACTCAGTGGCAATAAACTGATTTGAGAACAAATTCGAACTTTAACCTCATTGCGGCACACCCTAATGCCTAACTATCGATACAAAATTGTTCACAATATATTCGTAATTTTAGCAAAAACAAATGTAAGGTGAAGCTAGATGACCAACGAAAAAATGCCATATAAGGAACACCCTAAGGCTCTTTGTGAACAATTAAAGGGGTGGAGTATTCCGATCATATTGGTTGTTTACAGAAGTTGTTCAGTTACACAATATTATTATTATATCAATTTCTTAAGCGGACTATTAGCTACAACTTTGCTTAAGAAGAGAAAGAGCTAGATTAAAAACTGTACAAACTGTTGGCTAAAAACTGATGTCACCTTTTTCAAGGGATCCAAGGGATTTCAAAAAGTTACGAGGGCCAAAAAAAAATTTTGGTAGCCAATCTAGCCAAACTGAGCTAGGGTTTTACTCAGCTCCGGTTGTACTATCGAACCTATATAGTCACGTTCGGGTGTTTTTTTCACTGTTGCACTGTGTTATCAGAATTGAGTCCCAAAATCCTGTGTTAAGTTCAGGACAAGGGTAAAACTTTCTAAGTTCACTATGTATATAAAAAATAATTTGAGGGACTTATCCCCAAGAAGGAAAAAAAAACTTCCCTAAAAGTAGTAAAAAGGGGACCGGCCATGGCATGATATGTAGTAAGAACTCTCGTCTATCTTGCGAGAAATTCCGGGTTCAATTCCTATCTCAATCATGTACATTCTTTCGTCAGCGGCGCCCTCGGCATATAAAGCTTCATAAGCATTCGCCTATAAATTAGTAGGTGCGTCTGTATAAAAATAGAAATAGGACTAAAACAATGACGTGTAATAAAGAACCTAGAGGAAAAACAAAAAATCGATGTCCTCTTGGTATAAATAAAAAAAGTATTCTGTGATACAATTAAAGAATTTTTTACGCACGATAATTTTCGAAAGACAAAACCAACTGTTTTGAAACTTTGCACGGGTTAATATATCCCCAAAACTACTTCCAGTATTGAAAATGGGCTACATGGCCACGCCCATTCAGATACCCCCATACAAATGTACCTTTCCGCCCACTTTAGAAATCGAAAAATAATATCAATACATCCAACGCGATCGATTCCAAATTGTATATTTAATAAAACTATATATAATAGGATAAAGTTTTTAAGAAAGAACTGGAAGTCTTACCACGCCCCATTATGGAACCGTCCATACAAATGCAACATTCCGCCCACTTTAGATATCGAGTAATAATATCAATACATCCAACGCGTTCCTACCCAAATTCTATATTTGGTAAAACTATAGCACGACAAAATTTTGGAGAAAAAACTGGAAGTCAAGCCACGCCCCTTCTGGTACCTTCCATACAAATGTACCTTTTCGCCCACTTTAGAGATGGAGTAATAATATTAACAAATCCAACGCGATCGTATCCAAATTCTGTATTTAGTAAAGCTAAATCAGGATAAAGTTTTGGAGAAAAAACTAAGTCAAGCCACGCCCCTTCTGGTACTTCTCATACAAATGTACCATTCCGCCCACTCTATAGATGGAGTAATAATATCAACACACACAACGCGATTGTGCCCAAATTCTGTATTTTGTTAAATTATAACAGGACAAAGTTTAAGAGAAAAAATTGGAAGTCTAGCGACGCCTCTTATGGTACATCCCATACAAATGTACCACTCCGCCCACTTTAGAAATCGAGTAATAATATCAATATTTTTTGTTTTACTGAGGGTGAGGGTATATGTAAGTCGGGTTACCCGACTGAAACTTTCTTACAGGTTCTTATTGACGAAAGATTCGAGATTCGAAATAAGGTAAAATCTTCTACTACCTCAAAACAATAATTTTCAACGTTGACGCTGCGTCCCCATCGAGAGGACTCTTTGTTCGTCGATATCAATATTTTTGTTTTGTGCTCGTTGACCTCTAAACCCTTTTTTGCTGACTCCTTTTCCAGTGATGAGAAAACTGCAGTAACATCCCGCAGATTTCCTGCCTGAGACCTCTTTCCGTGTTGAATGGTTCAGAATGATCCTTACCTATTTTAACAGATGATTTGGTGTTTTCCACGGTACATCTGCAAAGTTCGAGTTCATTGTTGAAGACTTTTCGAGCTGGAGCATTTTCGTCCATGCGTACAACATGACCTAGCCAACGCAACCGTTGCACCTTAATGGGTCTGACCAAGTCAATGTCAGTGTACAGCTCGTACAGCTCATGATTCATACGACGCCGATACTCTCCGTTAACGATGATGGGCCCATATATCTTACGGAGTATTTTTCTCTCGAATACCGCCAGAACCGATTCATCCGCTTGTGTCATAACCCAGGATTCTGAGCCATACATTAAGACACCAGTATCTGGTATAGCTGGAGTTTTGTTCATCGAGAGATGGCTCTGTCATTGAATCGCTTGCTTAGTCAGTAGTAGCAATTATTTGCAAGCAGGATTCTTCTCCGGATTTCTAGGCTGACATTATTTGCTTTGTTGATGGCCTCATATATCCTGTTCTTTATCGGAGAGTCGAAGGCAGCTGTGTAGTCGACAAAGGGGTTGTAGGTGTCGATCTACTTTTCATGAGTTTTTTCCAGGATTTGTCATAGAGTGAATATTTGATCCGTCGTAGATTTACCAGGTCTAAAGCCACACTGATAAGGTCCAACTAGTTTTTCTACAATAGGCTTTAAACGTGCACAAATATGCTTGAAAGGACCTTGTACGCAATTGTAGCCAGATGTTATCCATGAGCTGATGCATGCTCCTAATCAGCTCCTCCCCACCAGCCTTAACAATTCAGCAGGGAGACCATCGGCTCCAGCAGCTTTGTTGTTTTTAAGGCGGGATATGGCCATACGTATCTCGCTCTGGCTCGAGGTGGACAGTTAATACCATTGTCCTTTTTCAGTGATGAGAAAATTGCAGTAACATCCCGCAGATTTCGCCCAACGGTGTCTATATAATCGGCATAGGCTAGTGGCATGTGGTTCTTGTGGAATATGGTGCCAGGCATGACACCTGCTTTTCTAATCACCTTTTCTATAACTTTCCATAACTAAATAGTGTACACGACAAGCAGAAATACCAAACTCAGACATGGCCTCATAAAGTCATTCCTTATCGGAGAGTCGAAGGCAGCTTTGTAGTCTGCTTTTCATGAGTTTTTTCCCAGGATTTGTCGTATCGTATATATTTGATCGGTCGTAGATTTACCAGGTCTAAAGCCGCACTGATAAGGTCCAACTAGTTTTTCTACAACTGGCTTTAGAAGCTCACAAAATGTGCTCGAAAAGATCTTGTACGCAACTATAGCCAAATGTTATCCATGAGCTGATGCATGCTTTTAAACAGCTCCTCACCACCTGCCTTAGACAATTCAACAGAGAGACAATCGGCTCCAGCCGCTTTGTTATTTTTAAGGCAGGATATTGCCAAACGTATCTCGCTCTGGCTCGGAGGTGGACAGTTAGTACCGTCGTCATGTATTGGAGCGGAGTCTTCTGGAGTGGTGTCCGTATCCAGTAGAATACTGAAATGTTCTATCCATATCTTTAGAACATTATCCGGCTCCGTCACTAGCTGATAATCGCAACCCGCACGCATTCTCGCCTTAACTCTTTTGTAGAATTTTCGGTCTTCCCCTATACTTCGAAGCAACTCAGTGCACTCATCCTGCATCTTCTTCAGCTCCTTCTTTTTTTCTTTAAAAAAGACGTGTTGCCTCTCGTCTCTTATCTCTGTACCGTTCACGAACAGCTCGCTTTGCCATTGGCTGCAGTTTTGCCCTGTATGCAGCATCCGTCTCTCTCGTGGCATTGCGACATTCATCATCGTACCAGGCATCTTCTTGAAACGGCTTTGAGTACCCAAGTACGCTTCTCGCAGTCCGTTCTATGGAGTCGGCTATATATTTTGCCACTGTGAGGTTATATTGTCAGGGGTTGGAGCATTCCGCAGCAGTTGAATTAGGTAGTTGGAGTAGGCATCCGCTACCTCTGTGGTCCGCAGTTTACCGATGTGCAACTTTCGTTGTGCCTGGTTATGTACGTTTTTCGCCATGCTTAGCCTTGTGCATACCTTAACTGCGGTAAGGAAGTGGTCGGAGTCAATGTTCGCAGCCCAGATCACTCGTACGTTCAAAACACTCGATGCGTGCCTTCGATCGACTACCACATGATCTATTTGGTTCCTCGTCAATTGATCTGGTGATAGCCATGTTGCCTTGTGAATATTTTTATGGTCAAATCTAGTGCTGTTAACTACCATATTTCTTGCCGCAGAGAAATCAATCAGTCTGATGCCATTGTTCGACGTTTCGGTGTGCAGACTGAATTTCCGATGGTAGGCTTAAATGCGGTCTCCCTGCCTATTTTAGCATTAAAATCGCCTATTACTACGGCTACGGTCATATACATTTTCTAGGCTCGCGTAGAACTCGTCTTTGTCCTCATCGATTTTCTCTTCTGTCGGAGCATGGGCACATATAAGTGTTATGTGGAAAATCTTTGTTTTGACTGTTATAGTGGCTATACGTTCACACACTGGGTTGAACCTTGAGACTAGGTGTCGCAATCTCTTGACAGCTACAAATCCTCATCCAAACTCGTGCTTGTCCACATGGCCACTATAGTAGATGTCGCACGTCGTCATGCGCGAGCACCCGTATCCCGTCCAACGGAATTCCTGTAAAGCGGTTATGTCAGCCTTATGTTTTTCGAGGACTTCCGCCAGTTGTATGGAGGCACCTGGTCTATACAGCGTTCTAACATTCCATTTGTATATCCTCAAACCATGGTCCTTAAATCGTTTGCGGTGGTCGTCAACATTTTGGGAGGTACGTTTTATTCTTTTCTTACTTCTTTTCATTGCAATAGTTCAAACGTCGGTGGCAGGTTGCAAGCCCGTCGCAGTTATCTCCTCTTGGCAGGATTTTATACAGCCGCCCATTCTAGGTCAGACGCTGACCAGGACCGCCTCTCACAGTAAGCAGTGCTTTGACGGGAATCAAAAGCTCGTTTCCAGGCGTCAACACGTGGAAGTACTCCGTCCGCCATAGTACCACGAATACGGAGCTCTGTGAATAGACTTGAAGTGTAATTAGCAAGGATCACTCTGGGTTTGCCAAGTTAAACCGATGAGATCTTTATCTTGCATCACACTCCTGACGTCCATTTCAGTACAATTAAATTAATTTTTTGTTTAAGTAAAGTACTTAACAAGAGATGTCCTTTTTTGGTATAATAACATACTTTTCAGTCTATGGAAGTAATTTTCGATACATCATGCAAGAAAGATACTTTAAGTAAAACATTTAATCATCAACTTGAACCGAACAATTTTGTACACACTTCTTGACTTCTTTCTTCTCTCTATTTTCAGTTCTACCCTTTGGCATGCACATTCCGGGCATTGATAAATACGATACACCCTTCTATGAGATATTTTTCTTTTTACAAGTTATCATGTCACCCATGGGTTGTTGCATGTATATACCCTTTACCAATCTGATTGTGTCATTTGTCCTGTTTGCTATATTAATGTGTCATGTGTTGCAACATAAATTGAGAAATTTGAAAAATGTCACAAATGCAAAGGCTGAAGAAGTCATAGAGTGGTGCATTAAATATCAACTGGAGTTGATAAAGTAAGTAAAACTAAGAAAAGGCAACAAAAATAATATGGTAATACTTTTGCAGATATGTGGATACCATTAATCGCTTGACTTCTCATGGAATATTTGGCTTTTGGTGCCATGTTGTGTGCTATGCTGTTTCTGTTGATAATCGTAAGAGCGCAGTTGTTGAGTTTGGCTTATCAATTGTTTATCTTTGTAGTTTCTGTAGGTTGAAACAGTGGGTCAAATGATCATCATATTTATCTATATCACTATGATATTTTCTCAAAGTGTGTTAATGTATTATTTTGCCAATGAGTTGTATGTTCAAAGTCTAAATGTCGCTGGGGCAGCCTATGAGAGCAGTTGGTTTGAATTTGATGTTGGCACGCAAAAGACATTGCAACTGTTGATATTGAGATCGCAAAAGCGATGTGCGGTAAGTTAAGCGACGGGAGTTATAATTCATGAACAAAAACATAATTTTTTAAATATTAAGATTTTTTTTTTAATTTATATTTTTGTTCTGTATTATCATATTTTAGATTTTAGTTGGCAAAGTGTATCCTATGAATTTGGAAATGTTGCAGTCTATGATGAATGCTACCTACTCTTATTTTACCTTATTGAAAAGAGTTTATGGTTGAATAAAAACAAACGAAGTAAACGGATTGCAGCCCACAATTCACAACACCCCCGAGCGAATGAAAATATTAAACACCAAAATTATGAATAGAAGTCTTAATGTAATTAAACTACACAAATAAATATTTATAACATTGATAATATTTTTTTACACAAAAAATAAATCATAAGTAGAAACTTGTATGTATTTGCACACTTGACACTACACACCATTGTAACTTTAATGGCAGCAACAACATAAATTTTTCTATCAGTAGCCCCATGTAAAAAAGTATTCCAACCGCTTTAATATTTTGCGCTCCGTTGATAGTTCGTCACACCAAGCTTAGTCAACAGCTCTTTCACCTGGTCCATCCATCGGAGTTTAGGTCGCCGAAGACTTTTCGAGCCGGTGCGTTTTCGTCCATTCGTATAATGTGTCCAAGTCAGTGCATAGTAGCCGAGGTCAGCGACCAATACCCATCTCTTGATTTCCAGGTTGACATAATTATTTTTGTTTATGACGGAGTCGAGGTGGACAAAATCATCTACCACTTCATAGTTATGGTTGTCAACGTTCACACAGCGTTCCAAACAAGTAAACTCTTTGTTCGTTGAAACAAATAACTTAGTTTTATCCTCAGTAATCACCAGACCCTTTTCTGCCGATTGCTTCTCAATGCTCAAAAAGGCCACAGTAACATACCGCAGTCTTCGGCCAATGATATCTTTATTATCGGCATACGCGAGCAACATGTGGCTTTTGTTTAAGATTGGGGCCAGTCGTGTTTACTTCTGCCTCGTGCATGATCATCTCCATTATGATGTTAAAGAGATCGCATGACCGACTATCGCTTTGTCTACGGCCTCGCTTAGTAGAAAATGGCTCTGTCGGATTTGTGCCTATTTTCACTGAAGACATCGTGTCAGTCAGTTTCATTACGCAAAGTCGTAGTATCGGACTGTCAAATGCAGCTTTGTAGTCGATAATAGATGGTAGGTGTCGATCTGCATTTCTTGGATCTTCTCCACGATTTGTCGTAGTGTGAATATCTGGACGATCGTGGATTTACCAGGTCTAAATCCACACTGGCAAGGTCGAATCAGGTTCGCTAAATTGGTATGCGATGGGTAAAAGGCTGATCTTGCGATAGTTGGTACACACACTTGGTTCGCCTCTTTGAAGTACAGGACATAAAACACTCAGATTCCAATCATCGGGCATGCATTCCTACTCCAGTCTACTCCATCATCGATAATTGGTGTGATTTCGTCACTTATGCTGCATTCGGGAACGAGTAGAGATCGAAAGTGTGCCCTCCATATTTCCAGCACACTCCGAATGTCTTTACTGTTTACCGTTTGGTAGAACTTTCTGGCTTCACCTCTATCCCCGTAATTTTCGATATCCTGGCACTTTGTTTTCTTTCATGGACGCTTTTTTCGCATGAAGAGGCGTATCATCTCCCTCCTATTTTCATTATAACGCTCCGCACGCGTTGTCATTCGCTACAGTTTTGCCCTGTAAGCAGCATCCTTATCTTCAGGCATTTCGCGACATTGCTTATCGTACCAGGGCTTGTCTGAGCATGGTTTCACATAACCCAGTACGGTCGTTGCGGCAGTGGTCACATAATTCGCAATATGCTGACACTGGGTGTCGGGAACATCAGAATTGGTTTGAAGTAATTGAGGGAGTTGGCTATCTCGGTGGTATGCAGCTTTGTGATGTCTAGCTTCCTTTGCGTTTGGTTACGAGCGTTTTTAGCACTACATAATCGCGTGCATACTTTGGCTGCAACTAGGTGGTAATCCAAGTCAATATTTGCACTGCGAATCACACGCACGTCTATAACGCTTGAGACATGCCTTCCATCAATAACCACGTGATCAATCTGGTTTCTTGTCTATTGATCAGGGTATATCCAGGTTGCCTTGTGGATATATTTATGCGGAAATCTAGTTCCACTCATTACAATGTTTCTTGCCGACGCGAAGCTAACTAGTCTAAATCCGTTGTCGGAGGTGATGTTGTGCAGACACTTACAGAGTTAAACCGAGAGACCAAATGTCGAAGTCTCTTGCCGACTATGAATTCACATCTAAATTCGTGTCTTTCTGCATGGGAGCTACAAAAGATGTCACAGTTCTTTCGATGTGTGCATCCCTGTCCCGGCCATCGCATTTCCTGTATGGCAGTGATGTCAGCCTTGTATTTGTCGAGGACATCCGCCAGTTGGATTGAAGCATTTTCTCTGTAAAGAGTTCGGACATTCCAGGTGCATATCGTAAATAATGGTCCTTATAACGTTTGCGGAGGTCGTCAACATTTGGGGGGGGGGGGGGGGGGGTTCTTGGTTTTTTCTTTTCTTCGTGTTTTCATAATAAATGTTTTTGTTTAAGGAGAGTGGCTTATAAGACCACCGCGCCCGATCATAGTTTCTTGGGGCTGTTAAAGCCACTAAGAGAGCCATTGTGTTGAGCTTCAGTAACTTCTGTTATCTACTTCCTAAGACATTTGCGAATTCTCAGATTTGCTGCCACTGGACAGATGTTCAATGGCATTGCCCGGGGAATACGTGATTACTCGGACGTTGTGAGCTGCTTAGGGACCTCCAAAGGGAGATTCTGGATATTCCCAGATGAATAACAATCAAAATATTGAAATCAGAAAGTCCCCCATTCCCCAACTATTATCTATATATATAAAAATGAAATGGTCCACGTATGTCATACCATCACTTGAGAACGGCTGAAGCGATTTGGCTGATTTTTTTTTATTCGATACGAAATTTTCCGTAGATAGTTTGTGTTGAAAAAAAAGTCAAATCCAGGTGGCGCTTGAGTGGATTTATATCGAAAATTTTAATGCATGTACCAATTCAACTGAAATTTAGAATGGATATTCTCTTGATCATGAGAAAACATTTTATGTACAAATGGACCCGGTAGGTGGCGCTGGGGTCGGTTTACAATCAAAATTTTAACGAAAGGGCCAATTTAACTGAAATTCGGAATCTATCTTTGTTTGATCATTAGAAAAAATCGTATGTACAAATGGATCCGGTAGATGGCGCTAGGGTGGATTTATATCAAAAATTTGAATGCATGTACCAATTTAACTGAAATTTAGTATTTATGTTTGTGGAACATTGAGAAAATTTTTTTTGTATAAATTGACCCGGTAGCTGTCGCTAGGGTGGAATTATAATGAAAATTTTTACGAATTAAACAATTTGACTGAAATTTTGAATGTATATTTGTTCTATTATGAGAATTATTTTTGTAAATATGAACTCGCAGTTGATTTGGCTGGGGTTTGATTATTTCGAAACTTTATATCGATTGTCCGACTTTACTTAAACTTAAAATATATGATTTTTTTGACATGAGAAAATTTTGAATGTATGTTTGGAACCAGTTGGCGGTGGTTAGCTTATGATACACTTAATTTTTGTAATGTCATTTAGTCATAGTTATTCAGAAGTACATTTTTATGTCACCACTAATTGTGAAAACGGTTAACCCCATTTGTCTCAAAATTTCAGTGAAAGTAGGGGATTGGCTGTAGATGGTCACCGAGACCGCAAAAAGGCTTAAAAAAGAATGACTAACTTTTATAATGGCGCACTTCCTACAGAATAAGAGAGCTTCACAAAGTGGTTTTCCCCATTTCGAAATTTCAGGGGACAATTACGAAAATAGGAATAACTGTTGATATCACCCAGACCATACGGTTAATGGGGTTGCTGAGCCTAATGAAGGCATTTTTGAAAATTCGTACTCCTTAGGATAAAAAGGTACAATCTTCCAGTACATCAACGCAGAAAGTTATATATCAGTCAATCGGCTTAAAAATGTGGTTATAGAATATATGCCTATCAATAAGTAAGTTTTCATCACATCATGGACAACACTGCTGATCCGTTTTAGCAATTCTTATAATAATCTATATATATAAAAATGAAATGGTCATCGTATGTCATACCATCATTTTGAATGTATGTTTGAAACCAGTTGCCGGTGTTTAGCTTATGAAACACTTAATTTTTGGCATGTCATTTAGTCACTTTTTTTAACATCATAGTTATTCAGAAGTCTATATATATAAAAAAGATGTACATTTTGATGTCACCACTGAAAATGGTTGACCCCATTTGTCCCAAAATTTCAGTGAAAGTTAGGGATGGGTTGTAGATGGCCACCCAGACCGCAAAATTGCTTTAGGTAGAATGGCGAACATTTATGTTGGTGCACTTCCTATAGAATTAAAGAGCTTCACAAAGTGGTTTTCGCATTTCGAATTTAGGGGACAAAAACGAAAATGGGAACAACTGTTGCTCTCACCCAGATCAAACGGTTAATACGGTTGTTGAGCCAAATGAAGGGATTTTTGGAAACTGGAACTTCTTGGAATAAAAAGGGGCAAGGTACTATCATGGCTCAGATCAAACACCTCAAACCAAACACCTAAAGTATCAATCACCCAGTACACCAATACAAAAAGTTATATGTCAGCCAATCGACTTAAAAAAGTGGTTTTAGAATATATGCCTATCAATAAGTAAGTTTTTATCATATTCTGGACGACATTGCTGAAACATTTTAGCAATTCTTACAAATGTAATTTCTTAGAATTATATGAAGTACTGAATATGTCCGGGAATACCTCGCCCTTTTAATTTAAATATTTCAGAGGTCGAAGTAATAAACCAATCACTATTAGATTTCAACTGCACTCAACATCTTTTACAATAATTTGGAGGCAGGACGAAGTCTGCCGGGCCAGCTAGTTTTAAATAAAACACTGGTTGTTTAACAAATATCAGAAAGTAGATGTAATACATCGAGGGCTGGGAGTAATAGACACACTCTTTTCATTCTGGATACCCAATATATCTGAATATTGAATATTTTTTGACAAAGTCAGTAAAACGTAGTATAAGGCTTTAATAAACAACAAACAACAATGGTATAGCTGCTGTATCCTGAAATTGAGGAGCGACATAAAACCAAACAATCGTGAAGCTTTTCCCTTCCGTCTAAAACAATAAGATGGTGAAAAGGGTTGATATCCCATTCCATCCCCCAACAACAGTACATTTTGACAGATATCTAATCAGAAAAGTGAATAAGTTTTTGTTTTTGTACGTCAAAAGAATTATACAGCGCATAGTCGTGTAAGATATACAAATGAAAGTGATGGATTAAAATTAGTGGCAAAGTCGCGTTGATGCGTTAAATTTATACGACAAAAGATGACTACAAAAAAGAGGTAGGCGGGCTATCTGCGATTTAATTACACAACACTTTCGTGATTTGATTACATTACTCTCGCCTGTATAATTAGAAATATAAATGAAAGAATTTGTTTTATTTATCTATGGTCTAAATTAGATTATTATAATTAAAAACTCTGGTTAGCAAATTGGGTTATTTTTCTTTGGTTTAAGCTTTAAAAAAAACTGATAATTAGAATATCATGTAGACAAGAAGGTTAAGAAAAATATAATTAGAAATTTGTTTTGGCGAAAAGGTTTATATATGCATATTTGCATGCAATATTTTAACAAAAAATTAAATTAAAACCTAAAGTTTATATTTTCTTCCAAAATATCATTATCTCATTTTTCGGATTTCATAAGCTTATTTACTAATTGTTATGTAAGCTGCATTAACTTTATCGATAAAAGCTTTAAATTTATCTTTTGCCATTGCCACTCAAAATCACATCATGACATTTTGGTTTTTTGGTATTTTCTGCTTATTTTGCTGTTTCATTCTTTTCTGTTGGCTTCAAATTTGAGCGTTATTTATTATTTAAATTTTAATATCTTTGTTGGCTATGAAACGACGGTACTGGTGTAGGACGACTCTAGTGTGTCCCTGCATGCTACATAGGGCAGAGAAGCACACAATATCAATGACATCAATGTTCTTAATTGAACTTACAAAATATCTATAATTTTATTTTTAATCAATTAATAAACATTTTTCTGAAGTCAAAAAACCATATTGTTAAATTATTTGTCAACTTTAGTTTAAAGGAAATGTGAGTTTTAAAGTATAAATATACTTACAGAGGACTTATATTTTTTCACTTAAGGACCTTGGCTCATTTCTATGTTATTCAAATTATTATAGAATTTCAAATTGCCATAGCGACTAGAG
Source organism: Muscina levida (assembly GCA_964034835.1). NCBI lineage: Eukaryota > Metazoa > Arthropoda > Insecta > Diptera > Muscidae > Muscina > Muscina levida. Next base: position 135,104 of record CAXIUB010000132.1, on the reverse strand, counting down.
TGTTCAAATACCTCCTTTTTTTAGAAACCCGGTTTCCGAGTTCTTCAAAAAATTGATTTTTTAGAAAAATCGGATTTCGAATACAGCATTTAAAAGAAAACCGGTTTAACCGGTTTTTTCGGTTTTTTCCTAAAGTGTTAAAAATATTTATAAAAAAAAATATATCGGTTTAAAAAAATGCATTTGTTTAGTATGTAATATCAATACACCTAATGCGATCGTGCCCAAATCCTACATTTAGTAAAACTATAGCAGGACAAAGTTTTGGAGAAAAAAAACTGGAAGTCTAGCTACGCCCCATCTGGTACCTCCCATACCATATCAGGTACCACCCACTTTAGAAATCGATTAATATTCTTAATAGATCCAACCTGATCGTGACCAAATTCTGTTTTTAGTAGGGCTCAAACAGGATACAATTTTAAAGAACCAATTTGGAAGCCTAGCCACGTACCTGCTGGTATCTCCCATACAAATGCACCATTCCGCCCACTTCAGAGATGGAGTAGTTATATTAATACACCCAACGTGATCGTGTCCAAATTCTGTATTTAGTAAAGCTAGATCAGGATAAAGTTTTTAAGTCTAGCCACGCCCCTTATGAGACCTCCAATACAAATGTACTATTCCGCCCACTAGAGATGGAGTAGTAATACCAATACTCCCAACGTGATCGTGCCCAAATTCTGTATTTATTAAAGCTAAATCAGGATAAAGTTTTGATGAAAAAAACTTTAAGTCTATCCTCCCCTTCTGGTACCTACCATACAAATGTACCACTTCGCACACTTTAGAAATCGAGTAATGATATCAATATACTAGAAAATTGACTTTAGAGTCAATTCTTCTGTTTCGTTTTTATAAAGCTTGATACAGAAAACATGCGCTCACTTATTGTGGAAGTAGGATTTATTGGCAAAAGAGCGTTTAGAAGGATGTTGAGCTTTTATGTCCTTTTATTAAATTTATCGAAACAGTTGAATTCATCATATAGGCTTCACTGGTGGATTTTGGATGTTATTTATTATCCTGTTTAAATCGTTGCAAAGACTACCATTAGGAGCTTCCCCCATCTCACAATCTGAACTGTAACTAGACTCTGCCGTTGTTGGGGAAATTGCAGGATAAAGTCTTTTAAAAAGCTCGTTAGCAAATTCCATCGTTTCCGCCTTTTTAGACTACTTTACACAGGATTAGCTTGTAGGATATTTTTCCGGTCCTAATACATATAATTAGGGTATTCAATGTTTGTAAACGAGAATGTTTTTAGAAGCTTTTTAGAAGCTTAAAAGTATCTAGGTTTTCCGGTCCTAATACATACAATTAGGGTATTCAATGTTTGTAAACGAGAATGTTTTTAGAAGCTTTTTAAAGTTTTAAAATTTAATTTCAAATTAATTTAGAAACAACTTTTTACATTTTATAAACAAGAATGTTTTTAGAAGCTTTGTAAAATTTTAAAATTCAATTTCAAATTAATTTAGATAAATCCTTTTACATTTTATAACCAAAATGTTTTTAGAAGCTTTTTAAAATTTTAAAATTCAATATCAAATTAATTTAGAAAAAACCTTTAACGTTTTATAAACGAGAATCTTTTAAGACGCTTTGGAAAATTTTGAAATTAAATTTCAATGTAATTTAGAAAAATTTTTATTACATTTTATAAACAAGAATGCTTTTAAAATCTTTGTAAAATTTTAAAATTCAATTTCAACTAATTTAAAAAAAACCGAGTACCCGAAGGAAAAAACTCGGTTAAACCGGTTATTCGAAAATGGCATTTTTGCAAAAACCGGCATACGGTTTTAAATAAAAAAACCGGTTTACGGTTTCGGTTTTGGTTACTGAAATTTAACTTTTCGACACTTTTGCACAATATTTTTCTATTTGGTATTGTATCGCAGATGGGAGTTAATTTTTTTTTTTGCTATTTTAAGGATCTGTTCACCTTACATGTGTCTAAAATTTCATATTATCATAGACGGCAACACACTGAACATAAAAGCGTCATGAAGTTTTCCTAAACATTTACCAAAAAATTTAAATTTCATTTCCGTTTAAAAATTTGCACAAATTTTATCGAATTAAATCTTCAATAAATTTCAATTATCGTCTTCTAACCTTGTCCAATCTGTAATAAGTGGAAGCTGATGATATTGAGTGGCGACCCTGACCTTAGCATTTTACTGTACATACATAAGTATGTAGCGAGTTTGCATATGGTATTCGCTACATATGTATGTATGTTGTACGTATGAGTAATGTTAATGTTATGTGAATTTTTTATTAATCATACGCACATCGTTCCAATAGTGTGGACTTATGGTAAAAAAATACAGTGCAACAGCCATTCTGCGGGATGCGGAATTCCAAGTCAGGGCGAAGGTCCTAGGTCAGATTAGTAAAACCCCCAAAGGGTTTATCATTCTCTACAATTCCGCTAACGAATGAAATGAAAAATAATCAAACTAAGCAAACAAACAGTAATATAACCTAAAAATATAAAAGATCATAAAAAAATTTTGACCCCTTTAGGGGTTTGATTATACTGACGTAGTATCTTCACCCTGATTTGGAATTGGAGTGGATATGAGACGTTTTCGCAGCACACCGACGATATGTAGTTGAAATTTTCACAAACTTAACAAAACCTTTTCAAATTGTTCGTATTTATAAAGGACACATATTTTGTCTGTTTTAAGGATCTGGCCGTTCAAAGTAACTGAAAATTTTCTATAATTATACGCTCACCCTAAGGTAAAAGGGTATATATAATGTAATACTGGAAACAATACAGATATTTCAGTAACGTAAACTAACTGATAAATACCCTCACCCAGCGTTAACGTCCAATAAACGCTAACCTTGTGGAAAATTTTACTAAAAGCAGTATACTAACATAAAAGATATGGTTGAGAACTATGGGGTAATTTCGATCACTTGTATGGGGGGTACAAGAAGGGGTACCTCAAAAAAACAGTACAACACATGATTTTGGGACTCAATTCTGAGAACTGCACATGAAAGAAGGCCCAAAAAGAAGAAATTCTGCATCGTTCGTTTTGCCAAGTTACATGCCATAATAATTTAATATCGATTTGAAGGATTCGAGGATTTCAGCTGTCCAGGCAGACAGACAGATATGGTTTAATCTTCTAGACGATTAAGTCCTGAAATGATGCTTTAAGATGCTTGGTGTCTAACATGTTGCCTTTAATGCTGTTCAAATGATATATACTCTCATCCTTAAGAATGCAATTCTGTCCAATGTATGGCGGGCGGTCTGTATTTTTAACTATTTCAAGGACCTTTCGAAGTCCTTACACATTTTTACCAAATTTTTTTAATTATTTTTGTAGTCATTGCGGGTTCTTGTTAACATACAAAAGAATTTTAAAACTTTTGACAACCTCACTGCAATACGGTGGTCCGTATTTGTTTTGTTACATCAAGGACCTTTTATAGTTCAACCATTTGTTTTTCAACATTCCCTAGTTTTTATTTGTCATCACGGATACTAAGATATTAAAAATTTAAAAACAAATTTCAATTCTGCCAGTTGTATGGCGGACTGTTTTTTTTTTGCCATGCCAAGGACATTTCAAAGTCATGGAAACTTCTTCTGAAATTTAGTTAAGGGTATTTAGATTTACAAGGACATAATAAACAAACAACAATATTTTTGCAAAATTTCACTTTGTAATAATTGTCACAACGGGTACTAAAATACAAAATATTTTACAAAATGTTGTCAAATCTATCAGCTGTAAGGCGGACTGTATTTTTTTTCTGCCGAATAACTTTTTTAATTCCTTAGAAAAAACTTCTTTAATGTTTCTCATTTTTAAATTTTATTACAGGTAACTTGATTCACAAATGTAACAAACGTTTAAAACATTTCATCTTTAAGCGATTTGTATTTCTTACTATAACAACGACTTTTAAAGTCTTTGAAATATTTGCCACATTTTTATATTCTTTTTATTTTCAATACCTATACTTAGATATAAAAGATTTAAAACAATTTACCTCTATGTTATATTACCGACTTTTGAATATTTCAAGGACCTTTTAGAGTCTTCTAAAATGTTTTCAACATTTTTTATTTAATTATTTTTGTAAGTTGCCGGCAAGATTGCACTATTCACTATCCATTTTAATGTCCTTAAAAATATTCCCACTTTTTCACGCGTCCTTAGAAATAAAACATTTAAATAAAAAATTAAATTCTGTCAACTGTATGGAGGACTTTATTTTTTCAACTCTAAGGACTTTTCAAGCCATATTTCTCTAAACTAATACTAAGGTTCACAAATTTTACAAAAGTTTTAAATCGTTCATCTTTATGCTGTTTGTATTTCTTACTATGACAAGGACTTTCAAAGTCCTTGAATTTTTTTGCAAATTATTAGACTTTTTTATTTTCAATACCTGCACATAGATATAAAAGATTTATTACAATTTAATTCTTTTGTATATTTCAAGGACTTTTTAGAGTCCTTCAAAATATTTTCAAAGTTCAAATTCTTGTATTGTCATCATTGGTATTTATTTAAAAAAGATTTAACCATTTATGTTTGTTGACTGACAAATTGTACTATTCCCTCTTTTAATGACCTTAGGAAGTCCCTAAAAGTATTCCCACATTTTAACGCGACCTTGGAAATAAAACATTTAAATAAAAATTTAAATTCTGTCAACTGTATGGTGGACTCTATTATTTCAACTCTAAGGACTTTCCAAGTCCTTAGAAATTTTCCCAGATAAGTATTTATAATTTTTTATTGCCCTCACTGGCTGTAAGATATACAAATTTGAAATAAGTTCCAAGTACTATCAGTTATATGTCGGACTGAGTTTTTTTTGCGATTTCAGGAACTAAAGTCCTTAAAATCTTATTGCAAAATTATTTTTTTATTTATATTAAAATCTTCGTTTTTTAAATGCAAAAGGTTTAGGAAAAATTGTGATTCTGCCAAACCAATAATTGAAATGTTTCCAAAATTAAAAATATTTTTGATTAAAAAGATTTAATCATTTATGTTAGTTGCCTGACAAATTGCACTATTCACTCCTTTAAGGACATTTTAATGTCCTTAAGAATATTCCGACATTTTGACGCGTTCTTAAATAAAAGATTTAAATATAAATTTAAATTCTTTAACTGTATGGTGGAATTTATTTTTTCAACTTTAAGGACTGTCCAAGTCCTTCAAAGTTTTCCGAAATATTTATCTTTTCCACGGCCATCACTATTTGTCAGATATACAATTTCAAAAAAAGGTCCAAGTACTGTCAGTTGTATGGCGGACTGCATTTTTTTGCGATTTCAGGAACTAAAGTCCTAGAAATTTTTCGCAAAAGGGTTAAGAAAAATTTAAATTCTTCCAATCCTCCGGGAAATACCAAAAATTACAGTCACCATACACATGTATTTCAAGGACCGTTCAAAATCTTGGAATCTTTTTACAAAATTCCACTTTTTAATTTGCAGCACACGGACCCAAAGATCAAAGATTTAGAAAATGTCATTTCTATATGCGTAATGTATTCTTTGATATTTTAAGGACGTTTCAAAATCGTTGAAAATGTTCTTCAAACTTCAATTTTTATACCCTCACCCTACGGGTAGAAGGGTATATAACATTCGATATGACCCAAAAGTGTAACACATAGAAGGAGTCTCTTTTGACCCTAGGTTTCTTTAAACCAAATTCGATTCATGACTTTTTAAGTCCTTTGAGCCATGCCCGTCTGTCCATTTGTTCGGCATGATAACTTTCGCAAGACGCAACCAATTGTTTTGAAACCTAGCATGGGTTAATATTTTCCCAAAACTACTTACTTGCAAATGTGCTACATAGTCATGCCCCTTTTTGTACCTCCCATACAAATGGACTTTTGCACCCACATTAAAAATCGAGTAATTATTTCAATGCACCTAACCCGATCGTGTCCATATTTTGTATATAGTACAGTCATAGCAGGATAAAGTTTTGGAAAAAACTGCAAGTCTAGCCACGCCCCTCCTGGTACCTCGCATACAAATGTACCACTTCGCCCACTTTAGAATTGGAGTAATTTTTATCAATGTATCTAGCGTGATTGTGCCCAATTTCTGTTAATATTTAGTAAATCATTAACAAGATAAAGTTTTGGAGATAAAACTTGAAGTCTAGCCATACCCCTTCTGGTACCTCCCATACAAATCTACCATTCCGCCCACTTTAGAGATGGATTAATAATATCAATACACCTGAAACGCCATCATGCACAAATTCTGTATTTAGTTAAGCTAAATCAGGATTAAGTTTTGGAAAAATAATCTGGAAGTCTAGCCACGCCCCTTCTGCTACATCCCATACAAATGTACTCTCCGCCCACTTTAGAAATCGAGTAAAAATAAAAAATTGTATGTATTACTGAGGGTGAGCGTATATGTAAGTCGGGTTTTCCGACTGATATTTTCTTACTGGTTTGGTCTAGAAAATTTAAATTCTTTCAGATGAATGTCGGACTATACTTTTAATATTTCAAGGACATTTCAAAGTCCTTAAATTTTTACCAAAACTTAAACTTGTTGATTGTTGTCAAGGTAACAAAAGATAAAGAAAATATTCCATAGCCAGTTGTACGCCTGGTTGTATTTTTTGCTATTTCAAGTGTCTTTTAAAGTCCTTATTAAGAACAACAACTTATGAATACTTTTATTTAAAAATGAAAACTATGTATTCAAAATTTTATTTGAATTTTATCTTGCTCTTATCGGATCACTATATGTATAAAGGATAATTGTTTTGGCATTGAATTCACACTACGACTGTAAACTTGTATAATTCAACAAATATTTGATCTCCACATATATGTTTCTTAAACATATACCTTTGAGTCGAATAATAAGCTAACACCGTAGCGCCCTTTTAAGTCAGCATAGTCTTTGCTGTCATAAATTAAAGATTTACTGTCTGTGTGCACGCCGTGTTCGCCGGCTTTCGTCTTGATGTCCTTGTTTATTTCTGTTGTTTCTCATGTCTCACAGAATCTCTTCTAGTGTCTTGAGTGTTGGCTTCATGTGGCTGAGCACAAGTCTGTTGGGTGTTAAATAGCATTTATCATGGCTGGTAATCATTACAGGCCATATAAATGTACATGACAATGGTAAAGAAGATGTAGAAAAAAATAAGTAAAAACAATTTCAATATTACAGGAAGTAATAGAAATTTAAAGAGAATTTAATGTGAATTTTGTTTAAAAAGATTCTAGTTATAAGAAAATTGTTCTCATGTATCGACAAGCAGTAATACTGTGTGTGTGAGTTTTAAAAAAATTCCTTTTATATCCTTTGCATAAAGAAGTTTACAATTGAATTAAGTTTCGTGAAAACTTACTCCTAATTGACACTTCCAAATAAAGTTTTACAAATTGCGTTACAATTAAACTTTGTCTAAAATTGTCTCTTTCACATTGGTCCACTTCTTCTCTCTTCTCTTCCTGTTTGGAATATAAATGAAAAGCTTCTGTGTTAAAAATGTTAATGCTTTAATAATGAAGTGAAAGTTTAAAAGCAGCAGCAGCATTACATCATTTTATGTTGCATAATTTAAGGATGACAGCATTTTGGTTTTTTTTCGCATCAAGTCTGTGATAGAGAGTCATGCATGTGGTGTGAGTTATGCGTGCAGTGTATGTTAGTGTCGGTGTCATTCATTATCTTATGTGTGTGTGTGAGTGCTGTTAACTTAATAGCATTTATTTCAAAACACGTACTAAGGTTCATACGATTTGTTGTAAAAGAGACGTTTTTGGAATTTTTAGTATTCGGTCCTGTTTTTTTTTTGTATTTAGACAACTTGATGCCTCATTGAGGTCGATGTCTATGTGAAGGCGTTAAGCGGCCAATTCATGGTTTGAATGAGAATTTATTGGGGAATTGAAAATAGCATCACATTTATTAGCTGTCAATTGAAAAAGTATTTTGTTTGAAAGTGAGAAGAAACAACATATAATACATGGTTGGAATGTTTAACAAAAATCATATAGGCAATACGTTAAAAAAGGGAAATAAACTTAAAAATATCTTATCACTTTATAAGTGCATTGCAATAGATGTCATCAGGTTTGTTTTACGTCTTTTTATGTATTCCTAGGCTTCTGTCACAGTTTATAGATTTTTTTTTTTGGCTTTGAGGACTAAAAGTTTTTCAATAAGAAACATAAAAAGTATTTTAAGGACCTTAGCAAGTGAAAAAGGACCTACTAAAGTGGAAACCCTTTATATAAATTCTTCTTAATTTACGTTAGTGTATCAAATGATACATCAAATTCGGCTAACGAACAGAAAAATGTTTTTATTGTTTGATATTTTTGGTCAAATTCAGTGTGTCACGCACTAGGATGACGCGTTTCGAACTCCATGACGAGTTCATCTTCAGACCTCTTTGTGACGAACTGATACACAATGGTACATCATCAGCTGTATATATATCTACAATTATGTCAAACATGTACATGCGAAGTAGATATCAACCGAAAATGTCCAGCACTAATTATAGTTTGAATTTGACCGTTAATCTCAATGATTCCAAAAGTTTACAATTTCATCTTTAGACAGGTTATCCGTAATGATAACATAGTGTAACCGCTAATCTGGGGGAAGCGGAGTTCCCAGTCAGGGTGAATTACCTAGGTCAGTATAGTAAAACTCCAACAGGATGTGGCGTTCTCAGTCCAAACTTGATTTGTATACGCTTCACGACGCGCACGAACGGAGTGAAGGGTGTATTATTTTTGGGCTTCCATTTGTAACTGTTTCACAAATTACCTTAAATATTTGTGAGGATGCGTTTGGCACCAAAATTCGTTGTCCAACAAAAAATGGGCGGGAACGGATCAGTGGGCGTGGCTTACATCTTGAAACTTTAAACATCTGGATCTTATGACCTATGAGGGTTATGAAGATGAGATTTGGTATATATGTTGTTGGTGCAGTATTAATTACAATCAACGCGGAGGTGGGCGGTGCCCCGCCCATTTTTAAAAATCGCTCTGACGGCTTTTCTTATAGGCCGATGGATACGAAAATTTTACAAGGTGGTACTGATAACCTGTTTATAGTCCTTGCCTATACTTGGTTGTGATTGGAAAAAGGGGCGTGACACCGCCCATACAACTTTAAAATTAAAAAGGCTATATTTCATGAACTATCACAGGTATGAAGATGAGATTTGGTATATATGATGTTGGCGAAGTATTAATTACAGCCAGGGCGGAAGGGGGGCGGTACCACGCCCTCTTTTCAAAAATCGCTCTGACGGCTTTTCCATTAGAACGGTTGATTCGAAAATTTTACCAAGTGGTTCTGATTACCTGTTGATATTCCTTGGCTATATTTGGCTATGATTGGAAAAAGGGGCGTGACACCATACAACTTGACAATTATAAAGGCTATATCTCATGAACTATCAGAGGTATTAAGATGAGATTTGGTATATAAGTTGTTGGTGCACTATTAATTACAGCCATCGCGGAAAAGGGCGGTTCCACGCCCCTTTTAAAAAGCCGCTCTGGCGGCTTTTTTGATAGACCGATTGATACGAAAATTGTACAAAGTGATGACCTATTTATAGTCCTCGGCTGTACATGGTTGTGATTGGAAAAGGGGGCGTGACACCGCCCATACAACTTTCAAATTAGAAAGGCTATATCACATGAACTTTCAGAGATATGAATGTGATATTTGATATATAATTGTTGGTGCAGTATTAATTACAGCCATGGCGGAAGTGGGCAGTGGCACGCCCCTTTTTCAAAAATCGCTCTGACGGCTTTTCTAATAGACAACTTTATAATTAAGAAGACTATATCCCATGAACTATATGTTGTTTGTGCAGTAAGTGTGCGGTGCCACGCCCCCTTTTCAAAATTGCTCCGACAGCTCTTCCAATAGGCCGATTGATGTGAAAATATTACAAAGTGGTACTGATGACCTGGCTTGGTCAATGATTATATTGCCCTACATACAAAAAAAATAGGACTATAGGCCTGTACTTACGGACAATAAGTGTGTACAACCGGGCTATAGATCTGTACAACCGGACCTTGAGTCTGTGGAATCAGTCAGTAAGTCTGTACAACCGAGATACGCGCCGTATAATCGGACAACAAGTCTGTACCATCAAGCTATAGGCCTGTACAATTGGGCCTTGAGTCTATACAATCGGGATATAGGTCTGTACAATTGAACCTTGAGTCTGTACAATCGGACCTTGAGTCTGTACAATCGGATACCTTGAGTCTGTACAATCGGACCTTAAGTCTGTACAACCGGGCTACGAGAATGTACACTCGGGATATAGGCCTGCACAATCGGACCTTGAGTCTGTACAATCTGGCTCTAGGCCTGCACAATGGGACCTTGAGTCTGTACAATCGGACAATAAGTTTGTACAACCGGGCTCAAAGCCTGTACAAGCGGTTTATAGGCCTGTGCAATCGGACCTTGAGTCTGTACAATCGGACACCTTAAGCCTTTACAATCGGACCTTGAGTCTGTACAACCGTGTTATAAGTCTGCACAATCGGACAATGAGTATGTTCAACCGGGCTAATAGCATGTACAATCGGGATATAAGCCTGTACAATCGGACCTACGAGTCTGTACAACAGACACTAAGTCTGTAGGTCAGGGCCTATTAATAGCTGTTCTTATATTACTGTTCCAGGACCTTAACAAATTTCATCAGAAGGTCCTACCGAATTTAGGCCAACCTAATTACCGCAACGTTAAACTCATCCTGTTCCCAATCACCGAATTACCACCGCGTCAAACTTGTCCAGTACCTAATCACAGAATTACCACCGAGTCAAGCCCGTCCTGTTTTCCGTCACCAAATTATCGCCGCTCGTCTAAGGAGTGCTTCTCCTTACAACGAACAACAACCCCAGGCACCGCAATACATTACACCAGACAACATTAACGATACGAGGCCACCGACCAAGCATAATCTGCAGACATTATTACCCGCCTTCAAACATCTTAGACATCATTACCCTCGATCAAACATCTTAAGGATATCACAGCAGTGGTTGCACTTTAGCTTAAGGATCCGGGGTGTTTTAAATTTAAATTTTGTGGAAAATCAAAATATATTATCTTGCCCTAGTTAGGGAAAATCCACTCTTTTATATCCTAAGGTAAGGTTTTTAAGGTCATTGCGGCTGAGCCTATAGTCTTTTGATAGTCCCGTTATAGTCTTTTGATAATTATCTTGCGTACCAGCCGGACAAACAGACAGACATGGATCAGACGACTTAAAAAGTCATGAAATTCAAGAATACAAACCCCTCCTTTCCGTAGGGATAGGTTATAAATACAAACGGTCATACAAAAACAGTAAGAAAGTTTCAGTCGGGCAATCCGACTTACATATACCTTCACCTTCAGTTAAACGTCAAATTTTCTATTATATTGATATTATTACTCGATTTCTAAAGAGGGCGAGGTGGCATATTTGTATGGGAGGTACCAGAAGGGGCGTGTCTAGACTTCCAGATTTTTTTCTTAATCTTTACCAAGTACGGAATTTGGGCACAATCGCGTTAGGTCTATTAATAATATTCACCGATTTCTAAAGTGGGCGGTACCAGATGGCTATCGGAGGTACCAGATGGGGCGTGGCTAGACTTCTAAGTTTTTTTAGAAAACTCTATCCTGCTATAGCTTTACTAAATAAAGAATTTGGGTACGATCGCGTTGGATTCATTGGTATTATTACTCCATCTCTAAAGTGGGCGGAAAGGTACATTTGTATGGGAGGTATCAAAAGGGGCGTGGCCAACCTTACAAGTTTTCTCTAAAATTGTATAATGTTATAGCTTTACAAAATATAGAATTCGAAGGCATTCATTTAGCAGCGAGAGCAGAAGACAATGTTACCCCGTGTAATTTGAAGAGGAAGTGGAAATGTGTATATCATGCCTTTCAGAGTCTAAAGAAGTCCTAATGGAACACCTTCCAAGACATGAATTCCGCTACTGGGGTACAATATCAAATACTTAAAGAATTGTGCATAGACTTAAAGAAATTGAAAGAAAAATTAAAATCCTCAGTATGTTTATGCAAATTGTTATGAGCCTTCTCCCTCTCTCTTTTTAACCCCATGAGAATCCTTTTACTGTGTGATACCAAAACACAACCATTCAGACACAAAGTCAATAGTTTTTCATGTAGGATATTCATTCGAAAGCAAAATATATCCTACGAGTGTCATCATATGACTTTGAGGGTTCAAACCATCAACAAAAAGTGTAATGAACTGCATGTGAATGAGTATTGTTTTTGTTTTAGTACGCCACCGGGTAGTCCCTTAAGTACTTTTGCCACAATTGAGTCTCCCCATAGAGAATATATACCCACAAGCTAACCAATATTAACAACAACAACAAAAACAGACAGTTAAAACATTCCAATAGTTGTCATAAAAATGTTGCCTTTCTGTGCAGCAAACAACATTGGCAATGGTAGTATTTACTCTTTGTCTCTCCACAGGATGACGCCCCCTTCTATGCCATCAATTCTCCGGCTCTGCCTCTCTCGGTGTTCTGTTGTCGTTAGTTGCTTCAAATTGTTTGTGTCGCTGATTTCTATTTAAATTTGTTGAAATCATTTAGTTTATTTTTATATTTCTGTTAAAATGAGCACAAATAATTGCAATCGTAAACTGCCGTTTTTTTTCTGTAATATTGTTCTCTTTGTGCCTGAAATTCTTAGTTTGCATTTTATTTTGTTCTTTATGGCCAAAGATAGACAGACAGACGGGCACACAGACCCGGCAAATAGTTAGACATAAAACTCTTTTTTTGCGCTAGGGTCTTGATTTCAAACGTCGTCGTCGTCCTCATCGCCGTCGTCGTCATCGCCCTTAGATGTTTGCCTACATTTTACCGCAAACGGAAGCGGAAGTATAACAATAAGAGGAATGTTGTGAAATAGTTAGTTAGAAGACAAAAGAATTTATGCTCAGTATATGGGTGTTTTTGTGGAATTGTTTTCTGCTGATTGTTTTTTATGGCTAACCATGAATATTTTGCAGGGCAGCAAATCGAAATTCATGAAGAGAAGAGAAATTATATGAAATCTTTAAGATGTTTTTGAGACATTGATTGAAAAGTTACATAAAATAAAAATTAATTAGTTTTTCTTATCAACAACTGCAGCTTAACCAAATAATTTGGTCACAACGTCATTATGTTATAGTGCGTAAAATATATATAAAAATAACACAGTACAACACATGATTTTGGGACTTAATTCTGAAAACTGCATGTGAAAGTACACTCAAAAAGAAGAAGTTCTGCATCATTTGTTTTGTCAAGTTACATGCCATAATAATTTAATATCGATTTGAAGTTAGTAAGTATCGTATACGGGAATTTGTTACTTTTTAGGTTCTTTAGTTATTTTGTTATATTATGGCGTATGATTATCATAAGCAATATTCCACGTAAATCATACGCCACTGATTACAACAGTTTGATTGTAACTGCTACAAAAAAACCCAGTTCAAAATCATTTGATGAATGGAAAAGTGAAACTGTGGCTTGTGTAGGGAAACGTTATATGAACAGATTAAAGGAATTGTAATTCTTATTTTTTTTTTAAATTTGTTACAGCTAAATCGGACTAGTGGTTCTCGAGTTATGTCATTCAAAAGAGCCTAAAACTATACAATATTTTCTAACTTCAAATCGATATTAAATTATTATGGCATGTAACTTAACAAAACGAATGATGCAGAACTTCATCTATTTGGGGCTACTTTTACATGCAGTTCTCAGAATTGAGTCCCAAATCAATGAGCTGAAAAATGTTGTACTGTGTTAGTATAAACATACCATACACACCCACAAATTACCCTCCCACTCCCACTCACCTCAAAAAAACCGACGACATTATATATATATGTCCACTTAATCTACATACATATTTTCATGTCAAAAGAACAACATTTGCCTTGCCCTATCTTAGCGCTGACCATCACACATAATTAAGTTTACTCTCTGCAATATATACCTACATCTGCCTGCACTTTGCAGTCTCAACCACAAGCTGGAGTCATCTGTGGTTTTGCTTTATAGCGAAACTCTAAGCAAACGTAAATAATTCAATCTCGCTCGCATGTTGCCCCAAAACTTAGCAAATCAAACAATATTGTGACTAAAAGCCAGTTTTCAAATGCGGCTACCCCCAACACACACAGCATTAAAGAGACACCTCAATAACACCAGACATGAAAAACTTAGACACACAACAAGTCTTAGCCACAACATCAATATACGTACTTGTGATGGCATCAACAACAACATCGAAGGCATTGACATCACACATCGAATGAAGATGGACAGCAGTTGGACGTGGAACGTAGTATTTCTGACAATAGAGATCATAAGTAATCTATTATAGTTTCAATTGTTATAAATTATCACTAAATTGAACTTTTGTTGCCAACATCATTATTATCATATTATAGTGGTGGTTATTGAACGTAAAGCCCAATGCAGTCATGCGGCATCAAAGAAACTAGTCATAAGAGACAACAGCGTAGACATTGACTGACGGCGACTAACTGACCCCCGACGTATTGACAGCAGCAGCAGTTGCCAGTAACCAATGATGTCGGCCACAACACGTCCCATTGCGAAGAGTTCAGCCAGCCAGCCAGTTGCATTGACTGTGGCAGATTTTCTTGTAGAAAACGTGTCGGTTGGACATTTGACGACGCGGCGTTTAGTGATAGACAATCATAATAGTTTGTCTTTGGTAGAGACATCATAAATTTCTCTTTTTTCGGTTGAAATTCAATTAATCTTTATTTTAGGTCATATAAAGTGTGTAATTGCTGGAAAAGATATATGGATTTTCTATTGGGTGTTGTGAATGAAAACAACAATGCAAATGAGGATTTGATAAAATTCAAGTAGTGCAATTAGTTTTGTAAGTAAATAAACCACGGGAAGGAAGTAGAGGTAAAAAAGAGTATTAAGTAGACGTTACTTCCACTAGGCTAAACTATAAATACAATTTTGGTTAACAAAAATCCGTACTGTAGTAGTTTTTGCAATAAAAAAATCCGGATCCAATATAGAGTGTTTTCATAATTTTTTGAAAATGATAGGTTCAAATTTCAAGTAATTTTAAAACATGTAGTACAACTTTAAATTTAACAACGGATTTTTGGAACCGGTTCGCAAAACCGGTTTCATCTACAAACTTGTTTCCACAGTTTTGTCGAAAACGGGAATTAAGCAGTTCTATAATCTGATGTTTATGAATCAATTTCCAAGAAAAGAAGAGTTCAAAATATTATATAGATTCAAATTCCACTAGTCTAAAATATGAATTACAATATGTATAACAAAAATCCGTACTGTAGTAGTTTTTGTAATAAAAAGAACCGGATCATATATAGAGATTGTTTGCATAATTTTCGACAAAATGATAGGTTCAAATTTCAAGTAATTTTAAAACTTACTACATGTTTAACTTTAAATTTAGCAACGGATTTTTGGAACCGGTCCGCAAAACCGGTTTCATCTACAAACTTGTTTCCACAATTTTGTCGACAACGGGAATAAATCAGTTCTATAATCTGATGTTTAGGAATCAATTTCCAAGAAAAGAAGAGTTCAAAATATTAGATAGATTCAAATTCCACTAGTCTAAAATGTGAATTACAATTTGGTTAACAAAAGTCAGTACAGTAGTAATTTTTTCTATAAAAAAAACCGGATCATATATAGAGTTCGTTTGCATAATTTTCGACAATATGATAGGTTCAAATTACAAGTAATTTGAAAACATGTAGTAAAACTTTAAATTTAGCAACGGATTTTTGGATCCGGTTCGCAAAACCGGTTTCATCTACAAACTTGTTTCCACAATTTTGTCGACAACGGAAATAAATCAGTTCAATAATCTGATGTTTAGGTATCAATTTCCAAGAAAGAAGAATTGACAATATTTATCAATTGGAAAAATTATTTTAAAACCGGTTGAAAAACCCGATATCGATCCCCAAAATAAACCGGTTATAAAACATTTATTTTTTGGTATCAATTGCTATAAAACGACGGGTTTAAATTACGGGTAGTTTTTAAAACAGATCTTGGAACCGGTTGATAAAACCGTTGTCGTGGCTAAAAACCAGGTTTTTGGGAACCATATATTAAATATTCAAAATTACCCAAATAAAGGTATTTTGAAAACATTTAGTGAAACATCGGATTTAGCCACAGATTTGTAGAACCGGTTTACATAGCCGGTTTCACTTATATTGCCACAAATTTGTCAACAATGGTAATTAACCTGTTCTTTACTTATTCGTTTAGGTATCGAATGAAGGTAATTTGAAAAATCTGTAGTGAAATTATGGATTTAGCAACAGATTTTTGGATCCGGTACACATAGCCGGTTTCACTCATATTTCACCTTAAACCCGATTCTTTAATCTGGTGTTTAGGAAGCGATTTCCAAGAAACGAAGAATTTTAAATACTGATAAATTGGTAAAATAATTTTGAAACCGGTTGAACGACCCGGTTTTGACACCCAACATAAACCGGTTTCAATTTCTTTTTGTTTTTTTTGGTATCGGTTGCTAAGAAACTGTTTGCTCAATAAAAGGGTAATTTGTAACAAGATTTTTCGAAACCGGTTGGGCCACGCCTTGCACATAAACATTAATTTACGCAACTTAACAGACGAAATTTCGACTGGCGGCTGCAAAAAAACGATTAGTTAAAAATAAATTTTTTTAAAAAAAAAATAATTACGAAATTTCAGGTAAGTGCTGGATTTTTAAAACCGGTTAACGTCAATATTAAATATGAAACAACCGATTTGTAAATTAAATTTTTGGGATACGGCTTCGAAATACCATAAGTTAAAAAAAAGTTTGATTAAAAACTTAATTTAATTTTCCTTTACTCCCCATGAATGACGAATGAGATAGCTTTTCGCGTTGTTATGGATACGCAAATTTCCGTTTGGAACCGAATTACGGCTAAATTCTTCTTCTTCCGATGTGGCTGCTGCAGGTACAGTTGTTCAACCGGCAGTAGCCGCAATATCAATATCAATATCAATATCCATATCAATATCAATATCAATATCAATATCAATATCAATATCAATATCAATATCAATATCAATATCAATATCAATATCAATATCAATATCAATATCAATATCAATATCAATATCAATATCAATATCAATATCAATATCAATATCAATATCAATATCAATATCAATATCAATATCAATATCAATATCAATATCAATATCAATATCAATATCAATATCAATATCAATATCAATATCAATATCAATATCAATATCAATATCAATATCAATATCAATATCAATATCAATATCAATATCAATATCAATATCAATATCAATATCAATATCAATATCAATATCAATATCAATATCAATATCAATATCAATATCAATATCAATATCAATATCAATATCAATATCAATATCAATATCAATATCAATATCAATATCAATATCAATATCAATATCAATATCAATATCAATATCAATATCAATATCAATATCAATATCAATATCAATATCAATATCAATATCAATATCAATATCAATATCAATATCAATATCAATATCAATATCAATATCAATATCAATATCAATATCAATATCAATATCAATATCAATATCAATATCAATATCAATATCAATATCAATATCAATATCAATATCAATATCAATATCAATATCAATATCAATATCAATATCAATATCAATATCAATATCAATATCAATATCAATATCAATATCAATATCAATATCAATATCAATATCAATATCAATATCAATATCAATATCAATATCAATATCAATATCAATATCAATATCAATATCAATATCAATATCAATATCAACAGTAACAGTAACAGTAACAGTAACAGTAACAGTAACAGTAACAGTAACAGTAACAGTAACAGTAACAGTAACAGTAACAGTAACAGTAACAGTAACAGTAACAGTAACAGTAACAGTAACAGTAACAGTAACAGTAACAGTAACAGTAACAGTAACAGTAACAGTAACAGTAACAGTAACAGTAACAGTAACAGTAACAGTAACAGTAACAGTAACAGTAACAGTAACAGTAACAGTAACAGTAACAGTAACAGTAACAGTAACAGTAACAGTAACAGTAACAGTAACAGTAACAGTAACAGTAACAGTAACAGTAACAGTAACAGTAACAGTAACAGTAACAGTAACAGTAACAGTAACAGTAACAGTAACAGTAACAGTAACAGTAACAGTAACAGTAACAGTAACAGTAACAGTAACAGTAACAGTAACAGTAACAGTAACAGTAACAGTAACAGTAACAGTAACAGTAACAGTAACAGTAACAGTAACAGTAACAGTAACAGTAACAGTAACAGTAACAGTAACAGTAACAGTAACAGTAACAGTAACAGTAACAGTAACAGTAACAGTAACAGTAACAGTAACAGTAACAATCATCGCTGGGTAGAAAATGGCTCTGACAGACTCGAGACTATTTTTACTGAAAAATTCGTCGGTCAGTATTAACTAGTTCTAAAGACACACTAAAAAGGTCCAATCAGGTTCGCTGGCATGAGCTTTAGACTGTCACATAACACATGAGAAGGGACCTTTTATGTTATGGGTAAAAGGCTGATTCCGCGCTGGTTGGTGCACACTAGGGTGTTCAAAACCGAAACCGAAAAACCGTAAACCGGTTTTTTTTTAATTAAAACCGTATGCCGGTTTTTGCAAAAATTCCATTATCGAATAACCGGTTTAACCGAGTTTTTTCCTTCGGGTACTCGGTTTTTTTTAAAATTGCTTTGTAACAACTCTAAAAGGAGTTATTGAAAAAGTAAAAATTGAATTTGAAATTAATTTACAAAACACTTTTTACATTTTGTAAGCGAGAATATTTTTAGAAGCTTTTTAAAGTTTTAAAATTCAATTTCAAATTAATTTAGAAAAAACTTTTTACGTTTTATAAACGAGAATGCGAGAATAAATTTTAAAATTTTACAAAGCTTCTAAGTAAAATTTTAAAATTTACTTTAAAATTAATTTAGAAAATTCATTTTACGACGACGATAGTGGCGATGATGAATGCGGTGAAATAGTGGAAGTCTAATCGCTTTATTACCAGCATGGTTGTGCAATAACACCATATTAAATTTCCGATCAAAGTGGAAATAATGCCATACCAATGAAAAATGCGACTTAAAGTAATGAAAAAGCGTTATGAAATAGATGAAGTGGGGAGGCGTGCCCCCCACCGCATTCGTCTCTCACTGCAATGTGTTCTCTAGTACACCACTATGTTTATTGACTTATTAACAGAAACAGACATATAGAGGAGCGAGATTGGTTATGCAGCTAGACTAGGGCGCGCAAAACACAAATACTAGATACATTTATTTCAAAATATTGTCAAAGGTGAAATAATGCCATATGGCTTTTTTTCACACTTTCTGTGGTAATAATGTCATATGGCTTTATTTTCCAATCGAATGGGAAATAAGACCATATGGTTTTATTGTATGTCAACGAAAAATCATACGAGGTCATTAAAACGTGTCTCAAATTATTGCAAAATTGCGTAAGCATGTTAATTCATTTAACAAGTCGAGCGAAAAACAAAGATTGCAGAGCTATGTTTTCTAGGAGCACAATAAAGAACTTTGGCTCATTGTCGATGTGAAACACCGGTGGAGCTCCTTATCTGCAAAGATTGAACAGTTTTTAAGAGTTTACCCATGTGTCAACCATGCGCTTTTGGATTTAGGGGAAACTCCATTCAGCTCAAAAGAAATAACAATTTTGAGAGATTTAAGCTCAGCGCTTCAGCCTTTAGCGCTCGCAATCAAAAGATTATCAAATGATTCAGAGACTCTATTACTGAAACAGTTCAAAAATATGGACTCCGCGTATGCTCGGGAGCTACGAGACAAAATTATAGCAAGATTTAAGGAAAGAAGAATACAAACATTTAATACCCTAATTATATTTTTTAGCTCCTGAAAATATCCTACAAACTCATCCTGTGTAAAGTATTCTAAAAAGGCGGAAATGATGGAATGTACGAACGATCATTTTAAAAGACTTCATCCTGCAATTTTCCCAACAACGGCAGAGTCTAGCAACAGATCAGATTGTGAGATAGAGGAATCCTCTAATGGTAGTCTTTACAACGATTTAAACAACAATAAATAACATCCAAAATCCACCAGTAAAAACAAATTGCAATATGATAATTTCAACTATTTCGATCGATTTAATAAAAGGACAGAAAAGCTCAACATCCTTCTAAACGCGCATTTGTCAATAAATCCTACTTCCACAATTAGTGAGCGCGAGTTTTCTGTATCACGCTTTTTAAAAACGACACAGAAGAATTGATTCAGAATTGAACACTTAAATTGCATACTTTTTTAAAAAACAAAATTAAAAATATTCCAAAAATGTATTCCTTTCCAGAAATATTACTTTAAAAAATAAAATAAAGGAGATTTCAAAAATGTATTAAAAAGTATAAGAGTAAAAAAATGCATTTTCTTAAACCAAATTATTTTTTTATTTTTATTTTAACTTTTTAGGAAAAACCCGAAAAAACCGGTTAAACCGGTTTTCTTTCAAATGCTGTATTCGAAATCCGATTTTTGTAAAAAATCTATTTTTCGAATAACTCGGAAACCGGGTTTTTAAAAAAAGGAGGTATTTGAACACTCTAGTGCACACACTTGGATCGCCTTTCTTAACAACAGACATGCAACACTCAGATTCTAATCATCGGACATGCATTTATATAGTCAAATCGTATTTATGAACCTGATATATGTACGTTGCCACCTGGTCGCCGCCGACCAAAAATAGCTCTGCCGGTAGTCCATTGGCTCTCTCATTTTTATTGTTTTTAAACTATGCAGTTGCCGTGCTGATCTTGGTTTGGTTCGCTGGTGGATAATCTAGTCCGTCGTCAATTATTAACGTGGTTTCTTTACTTATACCTCTTTCGGGAACAAGCAGTGTTCCCTCCCTTGTTGCAGCACACTCTGCGTGTCCGTGGACAGATTTCCTTATCCGTCTTTACATGTGCGGATCCAGTTTCAAAACCTGTGCCTTTTAACTTTTGGTAGAGCTTTCGGGCTTCACCTGGATCCCTGTTCTTTTCAATATCCTGACTCTATATTTTCTTCAGTAGGCGCTTGTCCGCCTGAAAAGGCGTTTCATCTCCATCCTAGCCATTGGCTGCAGTTTTGCAGCATCTTATTCTTTAGATAATTCGCGAAATTTCTCATTGTACCAAGGCTTGTTTGACCGTGGTTTTTCGTAACCCAGTATGATCGTTGGGGCAGTGGACATTGAATTCGCAATATGCAGCCACTGGATGTCGGAAACATCAGAATTAGAGGGTTAGTTCGAAGTAATTGAGAGAGTTGGTTGAAGTATGAAGCACCGGCTATCTCGGTGGTATGCAGCTTTGTGATAACTGGCTACCTTTGTGTTTGTTTACGATGAGATGACCAAGCCTGTATATGGCCCGAAACTTATGAGGATAATTTTACAGAAAAAATCGATATATGACAACTTTTGGAAAGTTTTATTCGACGAAAGTAACAGCCCATAGGGATATTTTACACGGATATATTAATAAAAACTATTTATTTAAACCTGTGGAGTTTGACTTGAGGACGCCAAACCCTCTGGAGGTTTTGCTATACTGACTTAGTACCTTCACCCTGACGTGGAATTTCTCACCCTCCAGATTGTAAACTGATGGTGAGTGTGCAACTGTAGGTTTGAGGTTTACAATCTCACTAGCATACCTTAATATAAATTAGGAAAATTTTCTTAAAATTTAAAAATAAAATCAAATTTGTAATTTGTTTAGCAAAATAAACTTTTTAAATATTTCAATACCCTTGGTCTCTTTGAATGACTTCTCAGAATTTGTTTCGGTATTTTGACTTCAAAATTGTATACAATAAATTAACCGACTATGAGCCGAAAATCGTCGGTTATATCTTATAAAAAAAGTTGTAAAGCTTCCCTTCAAAATCTCCTTGAAACTCTAGAGTAACGTCATTGTAAATTCAAAAATTCTCTACTTTCTTGTGCCTGGAATGAAATCGAAATTTCTGGGTTTTTTCACAACCAATTCCTTATAATTGAATTGCTATTCAATATAAAAACCGGATTAAACCAACTACAAAAAAAAGGCAAAAACTCCTCTGGCAACCTAAATACAAATTTAGATGCAAACGGTATCAAACACATTCGAATAACCAAACACTGCGTAAGTGAACTCATTTGGAATATTTCCACTTCCCCTGTGGCGTTGACATTTCCGATTGCTAACTTCATTATCGTTCTTCTGTTATGCCCTCACACCCCTTAGTGTACTTCCTGTGAAACCACATCCGGTTAATTGGTCTGTATGCAAATGTGTTGTGTGCAAGCAGCAGCACACCTACACTTTAAAATAACCAAAGCAATGACAACGACAAAAACAACATTTGCGTTCAAAATCCCTATTTGGTGGCAAAATATATCAGTTTTTTTTGTGTGCAAATTTGTAATAGCAAAACAGGATACACAATAGATAAGTACGTAAGTATTTGTATATGTATGTATGTACGTTTGTTTGTGTGTGTTTGGTGAAATTTTGCTGAAGCTTTGCTGTTGTTATTTTGGCGAATAGGCTCATTTTAGCAGCTTTAGGGACTTTTGTGATAATTTACATAGAACTGCTTCAAATATGTACAACAACGATGAATGTAATTTGTTGTAATCAACTTGCCAGTTGCCAGTTGTGGATCTGTTGTGAAACCAGGCGAAAAGTTACTGTCATAATGAGATTGGCTGTAAATTCGCTTAAATTTGTTAGGCACGGAAGGGGGGTTCATTCATTGCCAGACATTACAAAGCAGTTTTGTACTTCGAATGGATAATTTAAATATATGCACCCGGCAATGCTTTGCTATTACAAAGTTGACGAATTTGTATAATAGGTTAAGCTTGCTTCCTTAAAGGGTTAATTTCAAGCGTCGATCTTATACGCTTATTTTGAGGATAACACACAAAATTTGGGGGTCATTATCTCGGGGGTGAAACCAATATCAGACGAAAGCATTTGACCCCAGTAACAAAACCTTAAACTCCATTATGCTCTACTACGTCACAATTTATTTAATAGTGGTTAGAAATTTGATATTTTTGGTCAAAAGTCGAATCAAAGAATATGAAAAATCATGTGTTAAAACTTATTTGGGTTAGTTCGCGTCTTCGGAGATCCATATTAGAATTTTGAGAGGAATATTTCGCCGAAACATTTTAACCCTCTAGCTCCCATTTTAGGCCCATATTTAAAAAGCTGCTTAAAAGTCAACTTTGGATGTAGACCAAGGTCAATGTCCTATACGTAGTAGAATTTAAAATTTTGTTACTGAGGTCAAATGCTATCGAATGATATTGGTTTGAAAAAGTGTGTTGCACTGTGTATTTTTATTTTTGTTTTAGTCGTTTTAAGTACATTCTGTATGGCAGTACCCTTAAGGGGTTATGTAGGGGGTAGATATGTTGGGAACATTTTTTAGGAGGGAAATACTAGTGGGGGTTGGTCATACATTCTAACCCTCTAGGAGATACCATGGGAGCGGCAGGAGCTGATTTCATAAAAAATTATAAAAATTAATAAAATTCACCTTAAGGTTTGCAGATAGAGGGTAGATATGTTCTGAGGAACTGTACAAAACTGTACAATACAAAAAGTTTCTCGGTAAAATCAGTGGGCTCGATTTTGATTTTTGACCCATGGTTTCTTAGGCAAATTTCCTTAGAATACATCGTAGATTTCGATTCTGATAACCGCTTGGTCGAGAAAAAAAATTTACTCACTCTAATGGACACATATAAGTGGCTATTCGTTAACACACCGGGCTGAACCGGGAGACTGGGTGTCGCAATCTCTTGCCAACCACAAATCCACATACAATCTCGTGCTTGTCCGCATGTCCACTATAATAGATGTCACACGCTTTCATGCGCGAGCACCCATGTCCCGTCCACCGGATTTCCAGTATAGTGGTTATGTCAGCCTTGTATTCTTCGAGGACTTTCGCCAGCTGGATCTCTACATTGTTCTAAACTTTCAGGTGCATATCCTCGCGGTGGTCAGCAACATTTTGGCGGGCAGTTAGAGCGGTGGGAACAAATTTTATAAAAATAAGATTTTTGGATAGTGTCCCCCTTAGGGGCTGAAGATGGGGGATAGGAATGTTTGGGACAAATTTTAGGAGGAATAAATGTCTGGGTGCCGGTCACACATTCGAACACGCTAGTGGCGATTCTTGGGCAGTTGCGAGCTGGTTGTGGATTTTTTCCACAATACGAAAATTTTCTCGTTAAAAACCGGGGGCTCGATTTTGATTTTAGAGCCATGGTTTCTTGGGGGAAATTTTCTTAGAATTCGTAGTAGATTACGATTTCAATGACCGCTTGGTCGAGATTGACCCACGCTAACCGACATACTTTTTTCTGACGATTTATTGCGTTTGGCTTCAACAACAGAACTTTTTTGTAAAATAAGTGCTGTTGCATACCATAAATATACTTTGTGGTACAATAAATGTACTTTTGGTGTACAATAAAGTACTTTTTTACAGTAAAAGTACTTTTTAATACAATAAACTGTAGTTTGTGGTACAATAATATGTACTTTTTGGGATAATAAATTTCGGTACAATAAATTGTACTTTTGGTACAATAAAAGTACTTTTTGATATTATAAAAGTACTTTTTGTTACAGCAAAAGTAGTTTTTGGTACAACAAATGTACTTTTTGTTACAAGCAAAGTACCTTTCATTTCTGATTCCGTTGTTTCAATACTAACTTTTTTTCTTAATCAAATCGATACTTTTATTAAGTGATGAAAAACATGAAAACCTGTAAGAAAGTTTTAGTCAGGAAACCCGACATATACCCTCACCCTCACCCTTAGCAAAATATAAAATTTCTAGTATATTTATATTATTACTCGATTTATAAAGTGATCCAAGTGGTAAATTTGTAAGGGAGGTACCAGAAGGATACAATTTATGCTGATTTATCTATACTAAATACAGAATTTGGGTAAGATCGCCTTGGGTGTACTGATATTATTTTCTCGATCTCTAAAATGGGCGGAATCCTACATTTGTATGGGTGGTCCCATAAGGGGACCAAAACTATATCCTGCTTAAGCTTTACTAAATATACGCACGATCGCCTTGGGGATATTGATGTTATTTTCTTCATCTCTAAAGTGGGAGGAACCCTACATTTGTATAAGAGGTTCCGAAAGGGCCATGGCTAGACTTCCAATTTGTTCTCCAAAACTTAATCCTAATATAGCTTATCAAAACACAGAATTTGGGAACGATCGCATTGGGTGTATTAGTATTACAACTAGATTTCAAAGTGACCGGAGAGGTACATTTGTATAAGAGGTATCAGAAGGGGCGTGGCTAGACTTCCAGATTTTTTCTCCAAAACTTCATTCTGCTTGGGCAGTTTTTCCTTAAAAATTGTATCCCGATATGGTATTACCAAATATAGAATTTGGGCACGATCACGTTGGGTAGATTTATATTTTTACACGACGTCTAAAGTGGACGGATATATATATATATATATATATATTTGTGTGGGAGGTACCAGAAGGGGCATGGCTTTGTAGCTCATTTGCAATGCCGTAAGTAGTTTTTGGGGAAAATTAACTCGTGCAAAGTTTCAAAACAATTGGTTGCGTTTATTCGAAAGTTATCGTGCGTACCAGCCAGATAGACAGAGAGGCAGACAGACGGACATGGCTCAAATGACTTAAAAAGTCATGAATCAATATTGGTTCATAAAAACCTAGCTTCTAAAGTGATTTCTTCTATGTGTTACACTTTAGGGTCGTATCAAATGATATATACCTTAGGGTGAGGGTATAATACCGACAATTAAAATACGAAAATTAAAATTTCGTCTTCATACCCATGTCTGTTAGTTCGGGTTTTTATCTATACACAAAATTTCTTCGATCTGGGAAACAAAAATATTTTCGCCACGCCCGATCTGCCGACTAATCGAAAATCAAATGTTTCGTCTGAAAATTTGAATTCCCACGGCTTAAGCTCAGTTTTTTCACGACTCCTGCGTTCACTGACCCAAAATTAATACAGTTTTTCCACACCTACTGATCCGAAACAAACATTTCGTCTGCATATTCATATTCGTGGTTCAAAGAAACCTGCACCTTATGTGACCCATTCTATGTGTTACACTTTTGGGTCGTATCAGATTTTATATACCCTCCTACACGTAGGGTAAGGGTATAAATATTCATCAGAAAATGTTGCTCGATCTACATCCTGATTGAAAATGGAAAATTCGTCTAAAAGTTTTAACATGAATTATCGAGAACTACCTGTATACCAAATTGAATCTTTCTAGAGCTAAAATACAGTTTCGCCACACCCCTCCGCCCCTTAATTCAAAATTAATATTTCGTTTGCCTATTCATATTCAATGTTGCCGAGTACTATGTGTGTTTTAAATTGTATCTCTACAGCTCTAAAGTATAGTTTTGCCACCCCCCCTCCCCCCCTGATCCTAAATTTTAATTCCGTCTTCATATTCATATTCCTGTAGCCTAGTACTATATGTGTATCAAATTTGTTCTCTCCAGGTCTTAAATGTGGTTTAACCACGCCCCTTCCGCCCATTGATCCAAAATTAATATTCCGTCTGCCTATCCATATTCGTGTAGCCGAGTACTATCCGTGTATCATATATTATGTCTCTAGCTCTAAAATATAGTTTCGCCCATAGATCCAAAATTATGCATCTGCATAATTATGCGATTATGCGTCTGCATAATCTTATTCGTGTCACCGAGTACTATCTTTGCATCAAATGTTGTATCTCTAAATCTGAAAAAAGTTTCGCCTCGTCTGCCCATAGGTCTAAAACTAAAATTTCGTCATCATATTCATATTCGTGTAGCCGAGTACTATCTGTGTATCAAATTTTATCTTTCTAGCTGTAAAATAGAATTTCGCCACACACACTCCGCCCATTGGATCAAGAATTACAATTTCATCTACATATTCATATAGTTATTGGCGAGTACTATCTTTGTACCAAATTGTATCTGTCTAGCTCTAAAATAAAGTTTTGCAACGCCCACTCCGCCCACTCAAAAATTAAAATTTCGTCTGCACATTCATATTTGCGTTGTCGGGTACTACCTTGGTATCAAATATCGTATCTCTAGCTTTAAAAAATGTTTTGCCACACCCCTTCCCCCACTGATCCAAAGTTAAAATTTGTCTGTAAAATCATATTTGTGTTGCCGAGTACTTTTCGGATATCAAATTTTATCTCCCTAGCTCTAAAATACAGTTTTAACTGATCTAAAATTTAAATTCCGTCTGCATATTTATAGTCGTGTTGCCGAGTACTATTCGTATATAAAATTTTATCTCTGCAGCTTTAAAATACAGTTTTGCCACGCCCACTACACTTATTAGGTCCATATTAAAACATACAAAATAAACTATATTTGTGCGCTTAAACACGAGAAAAAATAAAACTACAGTTAAAGCCATTTAATACCATAAAAACATATTTCACTTCAAATTTATAAGTGTATGGGAGCAACATCATAATTTTCCCCTTTAAGTAGGCGTTAGTGCTTCCTTGAAAGTTTCCGGCCAACTAATATAAGATATCATTTTGCGTGGGTTTTCTTTGTCATTCTCTAGTGTTTCATAAGCTCAGCCAACTTAAACATGCAATGAATGCAATTATTACTTTTGTTGTTGCAAATATTGTCGGCTCGTGTGCCCGAGCCGGACAGTTGCCAGAAACCAACAAAATATATTTTGTTTTTTTCCTATATCCTTGGCAAAGGATATGATTTTGAGCCACCATTAAGGCGCCCTCGCAAAACTTTTTGGGGTGGGACAAAAGTTGGAAACGAACTATGAAAGCCATCAAGGCTAACAAATATTGGTGTGGCATTCGAAAAGTTTGTTGCAATGCCACTGCTCATTGCTGTATACAATGATGGAGTATTTTTTTTGTTTCTTTTTTCTGCTTCCAAGTTTTTGTCATTGTCGCGTTGCTGCTGTTGTTGCACACGTGTTTCCCTAGGGCCTATAGGCGTTTTACTTGCCACTCGTTGTTTGCAAAAAGTGCACTTTCATGTACAGCGCGAGCAACATTTGTATTTTTTTTACATAAATCTAAAGAAAAAAAATTATGAACAACGTATTGTTTTTTTGTGTGTGAAGGGAAAAATTCAATGGATTGAATGCAAAGAAACTGAAAACATTGAGGGTAACAATTTAACAAGTGCGTCGATTGCTATTGAATGTATAACGTGTAATTTACGGATATTACAAATTTGCAATAACCCAGCAAAACATAAGAGGTAGCACTACACACCACCCATTATACCGATCAAGACCATTCCCGGATCTCAAATAAAATCCATACCAAATTTCAAGACGAATGGCGCTATTGCTCTCCAGTAATATGTTTTAAATTATAGAGTGTTAAGAACGGGACCACGCCTATTTTGTCACGGATATTCCGATTTGATACATCCACAGTTCATTTCAAGTCACCCAGGTAGAAAGGGCGGGGCCACACTCCTTGATCCGATTCGGTCCATTTTACCTTAAAATAATATACGTAGAGTGAGTAAATTTGTATGAAGTAAAAAAACAATCAACCAAGCAGTTCATATAATTCTCGACAACTCAAATGTGAATATGCAGCCGAATTTTAAATTTTTGACCCAAAGGGCAGATTGGGCGTGGCAAAACTTTTTTTTGGAGCAAGACAGATCAAATTTGTTTTCCAGATAGAACTCGGCAGCAGAAATATTAATATGGGCGCGGTAAAACTTTGTTAGGAGCTAGAGAGATGAAATTTGATACCAAGAACGCGAATATGCAGACGAAATTATATTTTTGGACCAAATGGGAGTAGTGGGCAGGGCAAAACTTTTTTTTAGAGCTAGAGAGACAAAATTTGATACCCATATAGTTCCCGACAACGCGAATATGAAAACGCAGACGAAATTTTTATTTTGGACCCAATGGGCATAGTGGGCGTGGCAAAACTTTTTTTTTGAGCTAGAGATATACAATTTGATACGCAGATAGTACTCGACAATACGAATATGAATATGCAGACGAAATTTTAATATTGGACCCAATGGGAATAGTGGGCGTGGCAAAATGTTTTTTTTTAGAGTTAAAGAGATAAAATTTGATACCCAGATAGTACTCGACTACACAAATATGAATGTGGAGACGAAATTTAAATTTTGAACTCAATGGGCGGAGTGGGCGTGGCAAAACTTTTTTTTAGAGCTAGAGAGATGAAATTTTAAACCTGTATAGTTCTCGACAACGCGAATATGAATACGCAGACGAAATTTTAAATTTGGACGAGATGGGCGTTGTGGGCGTGACAAACTATTTTTAGAGCTAGAGAGATAAAATTTGATACCCAGATAATACTTGACAACCCAAATGTGAATATGCAGACGAAATTTTAATTTTGAACGAAATTGTCGTAGTGGGATTGGCAAACTATTTTTAGAGCTAGAGAGACAAAATTTGATACCCAGATAGTACTTGACAACCCAAATGTGAATATGCAGACGAAATTTTAATTTTGAACGAAATGGGCGTAGTGGGCGTAGCAAACTATTTTTAAAGGTAGAAAGATAAAATTTGATACCCAGATAGTACTCACCAACGCGAATATGAATATGGAAACGAAATTTTAATTTTGGACCAAATGGTACGAATATATTTATGTCGACAAAATTTTAATGTTGGACCAAATAGGCGTAGAGGGCGTGCAAAACTTTTGTTAGAGTTAAGGAGATAAAATTTGATACTCATATAGTTCTCGACAACGCGAATGTGAATATGGATAAGAAAATTTAATTTTGGATCAAATGGGCATAGTGGGCGTGGCACAATTTTTTTAAGAGCTAGAGAGATACAATTTGATACATACGTAGTACTCGACAACACTTATATGAATATGCAGACGAAACATTAATTTTGGACCCAATAGCCATAGTGGGCGTGGCAAACAATATGCAGACGAAATCTTAATTTTCGATGATTAGGCGGATTTAACATGACCAATTTGTATTTTGTCTTTAGAGCGACATTTGCTGACCAAATTTTTATTTGCGGTGGAGGGGAATGGCAAACTGTATTTTAGCCCTAGAAAGATAACATGTGAAACACATATAGCTTTTGGCACTACAATTACAAATTTACAAAGGAAATTTTATTTGTATTTTAACCCGAATGAAATAAAATATGATATGTAGATGTAACTCGGTACGAAAATTATAAATTTTCGAACAGTGGACGGAGTGGGCGTGGTTGAACTGTGTTATGGGACTAGATTGGTACAATTTGCTACGAATATACATGATACAGCGATAACATTTGATATGTAGATAATACGTAGCACAACACCCATCAGAGAAATTGTTAAGGCCTTCCCCATAGAAGGCATTCTTGAAGAGCTTCTAACAAATCCGCCAAAAAATTCGAATGTCTGACACAAGAAGACCTTAATAAAGGCCTTCCCTCTTGTTTTTGATGTGACAATTTCCACTACAGGGCTGTCGATTGCACTAGCTCATAAACATCTATCTACTTCACTAGTCCTATGGTAATGCATAGAGTGGATAGTTCAACAGGTTTCATGTGTATTCTGTTGTAGATCTGCAACCCACCCACACGATCACAATGTGTATTGGTTGGTTTTTGTTTTGCTTTACGACACACTGTGGGGACTTTTTGACTAGTGAAGTGGCTATTACTTGTGCAATAGCTAAAGTACTAGCACGTTGGTAATGCAAATGGGGGACAATTAACCTCGTCCAATGACATGTCAATGTTAAAGTAGCTTCTCAAATGCATTGCGAGGGGATAGAAGCGGAACTAGTTCTGTACTCTTGGGACAGTAATTTAGATAGTTTTAAGCTAGTTCCTTTCCCTGCAGGGTTACGTTTCCTTTTTTATCGGCAAATAAAAAATCGCACGTTCTCTTTTCCTAGCATGATCGAAGGTCTGTACTACGAAAACTTTTTATATTCAGAAACATTAATTCCAGAAAGAATTCTCATCGAGATCTGATGAAAGGCCTTGTATATATGAGGCCCGTTCCTTTGTTAGAGAACACCTGGTAGAAGGCTTTCTCATCGAAGGCAGATAAGAAGGAGTTCGTACAACTAAAACGTTGCTACCCTGCTAGAGAGCAAATGAGAGTTCTTTAGACAGGTTTAAGAACCTCAACTATGCATAATTAAGATTTTTAAAGTATCTGCGTATGCATTTGCTTTATTTACAAAAACAACCATAGACAGAAAAGTCGTTAAAGCCTCGTTGATCGAAATTCCACCATCTGTGCATAGAAAGGAATTTGGTTGATCGAGAGGGAGTTTAGTCTTCAAAGTATAATGAATTATTTTAGTTTTCTATTGATACTTATGTTTTTAAAGAAGTTTTTAATGATTTTGAAGACCGTCTTTCAGGTCTTCCAGAAAGAAAGCGTTTTTGAAAGTCCTCCGCTAAAGGCATTTTAGAATGCCTAAATTTGAATGCCCGCATGAAGGTCATCGGATGAAGGTCTGATTGGAGATCTTCCAAAGAAGGCATTCTTGAATGTCTTCATTTGTTGACATTCCACAAGGCCTTCATTCAGAAGCGAGAGCTGAAGTCCTTGATCGTCAATGTCACCTTGTGTAATTTGGAAAGTAAGTAGTAATGTGTATAGCATGCCTTCCAGAGTCTTAAGAAGTCCTGAACAAAGGGCTTCCAAGACATGAAATCCGCTACTGCGCAGATATAAAAATGTAGACGAATTGTTTTTTTTCTGATCTGTGCACAGTGGTCGTCCCCTTTGGCCAAAAATAAAAAAATTCAGTCAAAATTCTGGGTAATACTGTGACAGCACTATCTCACAATAGATTTTGCTCTTTCAAATTAATTTTGTTTTTGATTTATTCCACCTGTACTCTTAAAAAGTTTTCCGGAAAAAAAAACAAAAAAACAATTTTAGATTTAGTCATACTACTACTTACTTAATTTCCCTTTACCCCCCATGAATGGGGTATGAGATAGCTTCTCGCGTTTTTGCGAATTAACACGCTTTTATTTTGATTCACAACAAACGGCACCTACTTGTTGATCGACGAATGCGAACGTCACTGTTTGAGAAGCTTTTTACTAGACATGCCGATTAACTCGACACATATACTGCGAAGTTGCTGTCGACAACATCGAGGGGGCCGGCAATAAAAGAAAATTTAGATGACTGGAGCCAGGAGTCGAACCTGGGATCTCCCGCATGGTAGTCGCGTGCTCTAACCACTATGCCACGGCCGGTCCCAAGATTGATAAAATCAATGGATATAACGACTTTGGTATGCCTAATATGCAATTTAAATTTTCAGGATCTAAGAGAGGTCCTTTAATCCTTTGTCCGACATTGATCAAATTTTAGATTTAGTCATAGATTGATGGAATCAATGGATATGCCAACTTTTGTATGCCTACTATGAAATTTAAATTTTCAGGATCTAAGAGAGGTCCTTGAATCCTTTCACAGATGTTAACTAAATTTTAGAAATTGGTGTCATTAAAAGAGACTGTGAGAAGTGCCAAATATTATTCACCTATGAAAACTCCTTCTATTTGTTGCCGCTCTTTGTATCAAACGGCAACTACTGTGCAGTGGGTGGGTTTTATGTGTCAAAAGTGTTTTTATAACCATAGAAAAATAAAATTTTATACACCGATACTACAACTATTCATATGAAGACGAACATTTAATTTTTGAATATGGTGCGGAGGGGATAATATTTGATACACATATATACCCGGCAATATAGACAATGATATACATATAAAATATTTTATTTCCATAAGTGGCGAAAATTTTATTGTCACTCGGTGAGGAAAGGCGACATGCGAAAACTAGATTTAGGGCTATATAAGGTAATATTTCTACAGAGGAAAGTTAGCAGACCCAACATATTTTTATCGTGCTTACGAAGCTTCCCCAAAGAATGTTTAAAAGTGAAAAATGGCAGCACTTATAACTGTGAGACAATTCCGTGAAATATATTACACAGTACAACACATGATTTTGGGACTCAATTCTGAGGACTGCACGTTAAAGTAGCACCAAAAAGAAGAAGTTCTGCATCAGTCGTTTTGTCAAGTAACATGCCATAATACTTTAATATCGATTTGGAGTTAGTAAGTATCGTATAGGGGAATTTGTCACGTATTAGGCTCTTTTGTTGTATTGTTATATGGTGGCGTATGATTATTAGATTGCAGCCGTTCAATACATGTATATTCTGTGGCAAGGATTTTGACACGGCTCTTTATATTATTTCGCATCACGTTCACACCGAAGAAAGAAATTTGAAACTGATGTGGGGTTTTTATGACTCTTCAAATCTTCAAATTAAGTCCTTAACAGCCGAATCTGCAATATGCACTAATATGACTTTACGATTTATATATATTTATTCTGTAGTTTCTGTTTTTTTTTCGCTGCTTCTAGACAAATCGTCATAATTTCCTTTACCAGAACCTTTTAATAATTTAGCAAATATTTGTGTGGTAGTTCATTTATAACAAGGACTACTTAAATGCGTTTTCAGTCCGACAGCTTGTGGCAAGTAGTTGGTGTGTAACATGTCTTCTATCTACAGCTATAGTCTGTCCTTCGCTCACCGTCTAACCATGTTGTAATGTAATAAAAGGTCATTATGTACGACTTTTTATGAACACACTTGACTATTTGCCTCGAGACGTCTTCGTATTTCAAAATTACATACATCACATATTTGTTAAACTCTCTGTTTCTCAAAAAAATACAGTAACGCTCACATATTAACGTTTCATGAAGTTTAAGAGAAATCACTAACAATCTCAAAACATAATAGTTTTACTGTTAACGGCCTTCGCAGTTGCACAAACACATACACACACACAGAATCAAAGTTTTTACTATTTTATATTTTATAGACCTTAACTCGTGTAAACTTGTGTTCATGGTCGCATGTGGCGGCCGACCCTTGCCATAAAAAACAGCATTAATATGATAAATGTGTGGTCATAATGCAATCGTCGTAAAAGCAATGTACGGCCATTTACCAAAAACTAAAGTCTCGCTCATAAATATTAGGCAAACCGCGCGTTTATGCGTTTTTTGCTTTGGCAATACTAAGGAGTTAACTCTGATAGGAAACGGAAATAAAGTCAACGACTGTCAACAAGGCAGAAAATGAAACTTTAAATATAAAGTAAAACGCAAAAACTGTCAGCAACAACGAAGTGTCTATCGCTGTAGATGCCTTAAAAATTTCGTGTGTAGAGTTTTTTGGTTAATAAATGCTTTCTTCAGCCTGTCATGTTGAATTTTTCGTTGTGTGTGTGTGTGCGTTTTATGAATTAGTGTTCATTAACTTAACTAGAATGTACAAAGTAGTGACCAGTAAATGGTCACTAACGACTTTCTGTAGTGTTGTTAGCATAAATGTATTTTAGGTGATTTGAGGCAACAATGTACGTGTTCAAGTATGTGTCTAGACTAAGGAGATGTTGAAAAAATAATTGGTACTAGTGGAATTTGTAGAAAAGTAGTATTAGCAAAATGATGATAGGCAAAATAAAGCTCTCCTCGGTGACCAAAAATTTGAAAACAGTATTACAATTTTGCAAAACGATGATAGGACAAATAAAGATTCCTAGGTTCAACATAATTAAATGTAAATGTGATCTGAAGCTCTCACAGTACAACACATGATTTTGGGACTCAATTCTGAGAACTGCACGCAAAAGTAGCCCCAAAGAAAGGAAGTTCTGCATCATTCGTTTCGTTAAGTTACATGCCATAATAATTCAATATCGAGATGAAGTTAAAAACAACTAATCAAAAACAATGACCAGTTTGGATTTCAATCTAAAATTTGCAGAATTTTTAGTACTTAAATTTTTTGTGTTTTATACTTTATGATAATCGGAAAGTATAGAAGTATTCAAAGAGCATTGCAAACAGACAAGGTCCTTTCTATAGCAGAAATTACAGATTCGCCAAACAAATTATAATAATTACATTTTCTTTAAATATTTGGGCAAATTTCGCACTTTCTTATTTATGATTTGTAACCTTAATGATAATCTGAAATAATCGCTCTTTATTTTTAAAGTTCATAAATCGCAATGATAATACGGAATTATGGATAATTTTGCAGGAACTTTGAAAATGGACAATATCCTTGAAAAAGTAAAAAAGGCGAATTATTTGCAAATCAGTTTTTAAATGTTAGGAAAAATTTAATTTTTTATATTTTTGGTCGTAACCTTTAAAGGTAATATAAAATTATTAAGAAATTCGCCAAAAGTTTGAAAACGCCAAAGGTCCTTGTAATAGCAAACAGATCCATTCCGCCATAAACATAAGTAATCGATTTTTTTTTTAGAAATTCTGGGAAGTTTTACTCCTTTGCAGGTACTTATATAAAACCACTGATAATCGGAAATTATGGAAAACATTTTCAAAACGTCTTCGAGGGTTAATTTTCTTGCAACAGCAAAACAGTTTAAACTGCCTGCAAAAAACTAATTTAGAATTGTTTTATGTAAACTTTTTAGGTAAATTAACTTTTCTATATTTGCAATGATAATCGGAAATTATGGATAATTTAACAAGGACATTGAAAATTTTTAAAGTCCTGGAAAAAAAATTAAACCAGTCTGACATTTTTTTTTGTAATTTTACGGAATTATCACTCTTGTATTTAAGTGTTAATGTCCTTGAAAGAGAAAAAAAAGCTTCTCTGCCAGAGATTTTTTTTTAAATTTTAATGTTAATTCTCCTTTTATGTATTTTAGTATGTTACTCGCAATGAAAATTGGAAATTATGGATGATTTTTCAAGGACATCAAAGTACAAGAACAAGAACAAAAAACAAAAAAATTTTAAATTTTTTTTTTAATTTATTAGTTACATTTTATGCGTCTTAACCTCTATGATAAACTGAAATTATGTAAAAAATTTCAAGGACATTAAAAAGGGCTAAGGTCCTTACAATATCACAAAAGTCTGACCGGTCATACATATATCTAAAAATACATTTAATTTTAATGTTTGGACACCTTTCACATTCTATTATTT
This sequence comes from Muscina levida, assembly GCA_964034835.1. NCBI lineage: Eukaryota > Metazoa > Arthropoda > Insecta > Diptera > Muscidae > Muscina > Muscina levida. Next base: position 98,740 of record CAXIUB010000132.1, on the reverse strand, counting down.
ATTTATTTTGCCCTTAACGACAATTTTAGATTATGGAAAAATTCTGTTGAATATGTGACGCGGTAAAGGTCCTTGAAATTGCAGACAGGTCCTCTACGCCATACAATCTAAATTATTAATAATTTTTTTGTAGAAATTTGTTTTAATTTCGCTTTCTTATAGTTATGTATATTACATCAATAATCATCTGAAATTTTGGAAAAATTTACAAGAACATTCCAGCGGATTAATGTCCTTGTAACAGCAGAAAAAAAACTTCTACTCTGCCAGCAAAAAACTAATTTAATGTTTAAGTAAATTTTTACTTTTTTGTATTTAAGTAAGTTACTCGCAATGATATTTGGAAATTATGGATAATTTTGCAAGAACATCAAAGTCCGGGAAATTTAAAAAAAAATCCCCTCAAACAGCAAAAAAAATATAGATTTTGAATTTTTTTTTTACATTTTAGGAATCTTTACAGCTTACATATTTATGCGTCTTAACCTCTATGATAATCTGCAATTTTGTACAAATTTGCAAGGACATTGAAAAAGGGGCAAGGTTCTTTAAATATGAAAAAACTCTGATCTGCCTTACTAATGTCTAAAATGAAATTTTATTTTAATGTTGGGACAAGTTTTGCTCTCGATATCTATTTTGCCCTTAATGACAATCTGAAATTATGGAAAAATTATTTTAAATATTTAAATGGGGTAAAGGTCCTTGCACTAGCATACAAGTCTAACTTATGTAAAATTTTATTGTAGAAATTTGTTTTGATTTTACTTCCTTATAGTTAGGTATATTACATCAAAGATCATCTGAAATTTTGGAAACATTTTGAAGAACCATGCAGTTTTTCAATATCCTTGAAACAGCAGAAAAAACTTCTAATCTGGCAGCAAAAAAAGACAAATATTTTTTTTTTATTTAAAGGTTTATTTCAATTTTTTTGTATTCAAGTATGTTACTCGTAATGATTATTAGAAATTATGGATAATTTTGCAAGGAGATTGAAAATAGCCAAAGTCATGGAAATTATATAAAAAATTCTATCAAAAAACAGTGAATATTTTTTCTCTACATCTTGCTTGAAATTTAATTGCTCATATTTATGACTCTTAACTTTAATAACAATTTGAATTTTTTAAAAAAATTTACAAGGACATTTACCAAGACCCTTAAGTTACCAAAATAATCAGATTTACCATATAAATTAGTAAAATGAAATTTTGTTTTAATGTTTAGACATGTTTCGCACACTATTATTTATGTTTTTTGATAATCTGAAATTGTGGAAAAGTTCTTTTGAATATGTAACGGGGTAAAGGTCCTTGAAAAAGCAAATAGGTTCACTGCGGCATACAATCTAACTTATTGAATTATTTTTTATAAATTCTTTATAATTCTACTGCATTAAAGTTATGTATATTACTTAAACAATAATCTAAAATTATAGAAAAATTTTAAAGAACTTGTCAATTAGTCCATTTCCTTGAATAAGCGAAAAATTTTACTCTGCCGGCAAAAAACTAATAATTTTTTTTTTAATTTTATGGTAAATTTTATTTTTTTTGTATTAAATATACTACTCGCAATGATAATTTCAAATTATGGGTTAAGTTGCAAGGAAATTGATAATCTTCAAAGTAAAGAAAATTTAAATAAAAATAAAATCAAAAAAATAAATTCAATTACAAGTTTGTCCATTTTGTTCTGAAATTTTCTAGAAATTTCGCGTTTAATTTTACTTCTTTATTGTTATGTGTATTACATCAATCATAATCTGAAACTATGGAAAAAATTTTCAGGAACATTCCAGAGGCTCAATGTCCTTTTAATAGCACATAAGTTCACATCGCTATACAAATGACTAAATAAATTAGTTTTTGTTGTAAAATTTTGGCTGTAAATATTCCTTTTTATATTGAAGTTACCCGCAGTGATAATCGGAAATTTAGGATAATTTATCAAGGACATGGAAAATAACAAAGTTCCTGAAAAAAATTCCACCAAAAAACAAAAGACAAGTTTGAAATCTACATATATAAAAATGAAATGGTCCACGTATGTCATACCATCACTTGAGAACGGCTGGAGCGATTTGGCTGACTTTTTTTTTTATTCGATTCGAAATTTTCCGTTGATTGTTTGTGTTGAAAAAAATCAAATCCAGGTGGCGCTAGGGTGGATTTATATCGAAAATTTGAATGCATGAACCAATTCAACTGAAATTTAAAATGGATATTCGTTGTATCATGAGAATACATTTAATGTACAAATGGACCCGGTAGGTGGCGCTGGGGTCGGTTTACAATCAAAATTTTAACGAATGGGTCAATTTAACTGAAATTCAGAATCTATGTTTGTTTGGTCATCAGAAAAAATTGTATGTACAAATGGACCCGGTAGATGGCGCTAGGGTGGATTTATATCGAAAATTTAAATGCATGTACTAATTTAACTGAAATTTAGTATTTATGTTTGTGGAACCTTGAGAAAAAATTGTTTGTATAAATTGACCCGGTAGGTGTCGCTAGGGTGGAATTATAATGAAAATTTTTTTACGAATTAAACAATTTGACTGAAATTTTGAATGTATATTTGTTTTATTATGAGAATTTTTTTGTATATATTGACCTACAGTTGATTTGGCTGGGGTTGAATTATTTCGAAAATTTCTATCCATTGTCCGATTTTACTTAAACTTAAAATATATGATTTTTTTGACATGAGAAAATTTTGAATGTATGTTTGGAACCAGTTGCCGGTGTTTAGCTTATGATACACTTAATTTTTGGAATGTCATTTAGTCACTTTTTTTTAACATCATAGTTATTTAGAAGTCTATATATATAAAACAGATGTACATTTTGATGTCACCATAATTGTGAAAACGGTTGACCCCATTTGTCCCAAAATTTCAGTGAAAGTTGAGGATTGGCTATAGATGGTCACCCAGACCGCAAAAAGGCTAAAAGAAGAATGACTAACTTTTATAATAGCGCACTTCCTACAGAATTAGAGAGCTTCACAAAGTGGTTTTTCCCATTTCGAAATTTTAGGGGACAATAACGAAAATAGGAATAACTGTTGATATCACCCAGACCATACGGTTAATGGGGTTGCTGAGCCTAATGAAGGCATTTTTGTAAAATTCGTACTCCTTAGGATAAAAAGGTACAATCACCCAGTACACCAACGCAGAAAGTTCTATGTCAGTCAATCGGCTTAAAAATTTGGTTTTACAATATATGTCTATCAATAAGTAAGTTTTCATCACATCATAGACGACACTGCTGATCCGTTTTAGCAATTCTTATAATCTATATATATATAAAGAAGTGTACATTTTGATTGTCACTCCATAACTCGAGAACGGCTCGACCGATTGCCATAAAATTTTTAGGGAAGGTACAGGGAGGAGTGATGATGGTTAGTTGATTTTGAAATCCAAAATCGGTCTAGCCATTCTCCAGTTATGATTTATGATGTGCATCTTCTAAAAGATACCCCTATCCTTATACGTATTAATTAATCTATATATATAAAAAATTGTTGCAAGTGTGTTGTGACTTCATAACTCACGAACGGCTGGACCGATTTGCATAAATTTTTTTGTATGCGTTTGGGTGTCGCCCCGGATGGTTTATATTTACAATTCGGTCCAATTGGACAAAGGGGCGTGGAACCGCCCATACAACTTGAAAATTAAAAAGGCTGTATCTCATGAACTATCAGAGTTATGAAGATGAGATTTGGTATATATGTTGTTGGAGCAGTATTATTTACAGCCAAGGTGCAAGTGGGCGGTGCCACGCCCACCTTCCAAAAATCGCTCTAACGGCTTTTCTAATAGACCGATTGATACGAAAATTTTACCAAATGGTACTGTTGACCTGCTGATAGTCCATGGCTATAATAGGTTGTGATTGTATAAAGGGGCGTGGCACCACTGATACAAATTGATAATCAAAAGGGCTATATCTCATGAACTATCAGAGGTATGAAGATGAGATTTGGTATATAAGTTGTTGGAGCAGTATTAATTACAGCCAGCGTGGAAGTGGGGGGTGCCACGCCCCCTTTTCAAAACCGCTCTGCAGGCTTTCCAAATAGACAGATTGATACGAAAATTTTACCAAGTGGTACTGATGACCTGTAAATAGTCCCTGACTATATTTGGTTGTGATTGGATAAAGGGGCGTGGCACTCCCATACAACATGAAAATAAAAAAGGGCTATATCTTATGAACTATAAGAGGTATGAAGATGAGATTTGTTACATATGAAGTTGTTGCAGTATAAATTACAGTAAAAGTGGAAGTGGGCGGTACCACACCCCTTTTAAAATAAACAGTTATAACTGTCAAAATTCCACACTATATTTCAGTTCGCATAGAGATATGAACAGTAACACCTTACAGTTTTTTTATTCGCAAACATTGTAACCATATCTACGACGAATTGTTAGGAAATATCACCAATAAACTTTGTTTGTAATATCATTTTCTAGCTCGCGCTGGGAAAACTTAATTTAGTGCAGAAAACTTAAATTTTGATAGAAGTGTCTTAAAGCTGAAGTCTGTACGCTTTCAATAATAATGGGGCAACGAACGTCACTTCTAAAAGAAGGGCAAAACGGAGTAAATAACCGAAAAATCCTTTTATCTTAAAAAAAGTATCAGCTAGGATTTTAATTCATGTGGATTTTTAATGTACAATTGACCCCCAACAAAACCCCATTTACCGTTTTTGTTGCCATTTTAGGTCAACCAATTCGTCATTCAGGCGAGGTGTGTGAAGTATGATAGACTTTCAAGAACAACGTTTACAAATCTTGCAAATTTATTTTCAAAATGCGCGTTTTGTTTGCCCTTTGTGAAGTTTTTGGTGCATATACTCATACATCTGAGCAGCTAATAGAAGCCAACGATGCTGTAGACGTAAGTGTGACAGGGGACTCGAATTTATCGAACCGACGCCGTTCTCAGCAACTTGGTCTGTGCAAATGCTGAGGAAAGATCTTGGCCTATATTCATATACACAACTGGTAGAAGAACTAAAACCAGTGGACGATCAATTGATTTTTTTTATTTATCATATCATTGCACATTATTTGAAGGAGCAATGGTTCCAACACGACGGTGTAACATGCCATACAGCGCGTAAGACCATCACTTTGTACAGCCAAACGTTGGTGACCGAATTATCTCATAGAATGGTAATATGAGTTCAATACAAAGATAGTATTCGGAAATATTCTTGATCAATGTGAGAAGAAGACATGGCAAAAGAGGTTTTTATGGCTAAAGGCATGAAGCTTTAAACGAAATTGTCATTTTCGGTCAATAGGCGGAGAAGGCATGTCAAAAGTGTTTTTTACGCCAAAGAGATAGTTAGTATACAGACGGTTACCCCTACTGCATTGAATTTTGGTCTTTAACGGAATGTCTGTTTCCGATTTGTGAAAGATATGACTTTGCTGATGAACTTTTTACTATCGTCATAGAGCCTATGATATTTAGAATTTAAAAGAACAACACTTAATTTGTTAACTTTCATGTTAAGGAGTTGTCAAAGTACTTTGTAGACCTAAATGTGAAATATATTACAAGTTAAAATGCAATAGCGAAGCATTGCCGGGCCCACTAGTAATATATAATATTCTTTAAGATATATGAAGAACAGAATTTGTCCGGGAAACCTCGCCCTTTAAATTGAAATATTTTAGAGGTCAAAGAAATAAACCAATCGGTGTTAGATTTCAACTACACTCAACATATTTTACAAAAATGTATGTATAAATGGACCCGGTAGGTGACGCTGGGGTGGAATCTATATATATAAAAATGGTGGCAAAAATGTATAGTAATGCATCAATTGAGAACGGCTGGGCCGATTTTGCTCAAACTTTTTTTAAGTTATTCGCTTTTGTCAGGAGAAGGTTTATGTGAAAGAAAATTTTGGGAAAATCTTCCGGAAAAGTCGGAAAATTGGAAAAATCGAAAATTGCCTTTTTGTATGGAATTTTGTGTGCAATTGTTACAGAATGGCTCTTCGAATAGAAAAATGGAAAATTTTTGTTGCAAAATGCGGAAAATTCCGGAAAAATTCAAAAAGTTTGAATTTGTTTTTTCGACGAAATTTTACATATCGTATGATTTGAAAATTTTGGACGATGTAACAGTGTAATTATTCCGAAATGACTTTTCGAATGAAAAAATAGAAAAATTTTCGGTGGAAAACTCGGAAAATTCAGGAAAACTCGAAAAATTTGGATTTTTTCGGAACATTTTGTACAGTAAATTGAATTTTTGTATTACATTTTGTGTGTAATTGATCCGTTGTGGCTTTCCGGTTGGAAAAATAGAAAATTTTGGTTGGAAAATTATGGAAAAATTCCAAAAATTAAAATTTTTTTCGACGAAATTTTACATTTTATTGTGTTTCGATAATTTTGAATGATGTAAATGTGAAAAATTTCGAATAATCATTCCGAAATGGCTTTTCGTATTGAAAAAATAGAAAAATTCTTGGTGAAAATCTCGGAAAATTTCAGAAAAATCTCGAAAATTTTGGATTTTTTTGAAGAAATTTTTCATTGTATCGCTTGATTTGATGATTTTAGACGACGTAAGGATGGAAAATTCGTTATGATGTTTGAAAAAATTTCGTAATATTGTGAAATTTATTATGTTAAAAGATTAAACGCGAAATGGTCGAACAATTTTAAAATCTTCTGGATAAGCATAATGCATTGGTCCGATTGTTCAAATCCGCATTGAATACAATGCATTATGACGTCCACAAAATCATTATCAGAGCAGACAAAATACCCTTTGGATGCCATGTAAGACAATTCAATGCTCCCACTATAAATGAAGTCGCAGTGGTGACTGTTGTGGAGAATTTGGAATCACACGGTATTGTTCTCAAGCTTTGGGATGGTGGAAAAGTTAGGCACGTGTACGAGACTCATCAGTCATTTGATTCAATTCAATACCCGTTGATGTTCTGTGGTGGAAAGGATGGCTATCACCTCAATTTAAAGATGGTCAATAGTACGAAAGGTTTGTTTACAAGTCATCAGTTCTTTTTCATTATCCCTTTAAGTTCGAATTCGTATTTCAGGAGAAGAAACGAATAAAATGTTTAGCTCACAAGATGTTGACAATCATCTGTTAAGATATCGCCGATTATTTCAACAGTACTGCGTTGACATGAACGTCAAGGTCGAAACGGAGCGTCTCAATTTTATTAGTTTCAATCAGTCGCCACACATCGAGAATCTCGCCAACAACTCTTTCTGCACCAGCTAATCAAATTCGTACATTGTTTGCGATCATCATAGCCACGTTGCATCTGCCGAGCCCGAGCGCATTGTGGGACAAATTAAAGAACGAAATGGCTGACGACATTTGCACAGAGTTCGCACGACAACATCCAATTCCGATCTTGAAATTATCTTCTGATCAAAAAAATGTGCGTGCTTATGTACGGCAGTCTACTGTCAAATTTTGGAATACCAGCGCCAAATCGTTCGATGCATGATGCATTCAATTGCAAGACTTTGATCGAGTTGAGCTGACTGAAAGAGTCCCAACAAATGTGCCGCCCTTAAATGCCGAGCAAACGAACGTGTACGATTCGTAGATGAAGGTTGTTGACGATGGAACGGGAGACATTTACTTTCTCGATGATCCTGGTGGGACAGGCAAGACATTCGTAATTTCATTGATTCTGGCAACAATTTGGTCAAGATCGCAATTGAGTTAGCTGTTGTATGCTCTGATATTGCTTCCATATTGTGGAAAGGCGGTCGAACTGCACATTCCGCTTTCTTCTCACGGTTGACAAGCCAACGTGTAGCGAAATTGTTGCGAGAATGAGGCGACCAACTACTCGACAGAATTTTTGAACTCTCTAGATGTGCTAAAAACTTCGACGCATAATTTGCAGCTGAAGGTGGGATCGATCATGATCATTTTGCGGAATCTAAATCATCCGAAATTGTAATTAAAGCGACGATCAAAGGGCAAATTCAAAGGAGAGAAAGTTCTTATCCTTCGAATTCCTATTATTCCAACCGATCTTCCCTTCCAATTCAAGCGAATTCAACTCCCCATTCGATTGGTATTTGCGATAACAATCAATAAATCGTAAGACCAATCGATGGAAATTTGTGGAATCAACTTGAATTTTCCTGCTTTTCACTCGGTCAGCTGTGCGTCGTCTGTTTGTCGGAAACAAATCGTAAAACATTGTATATCAGATCGCTCTTCACATATTTCGATTAAATTCAAGTAAATCAGATTAAAACTTTAACTATCTGTGTTTTACTATTATATGAAGGCGTCTCGCTCCTAAGGAGACAACCTTTGCCGTGTCCAAAGTTGTATGGCAAAACAACGTTTGCCGGGTCAGCTAGTTATAATGAAAATCGTAAGGAATGGACACGGTGATGTGAATTTAGTGAATATTTTTATTAAAACTTTTCGATTATAATATAGTTTAATAGTCAAGTGTGAATCTCCAAAACGTGTGTACGCGCACAAATCCGAACGACTGCACCAAATTTTCAAAATTGATGGATCGTACGAAAAGGTTTATTAAACCCCTTACTATGGAAAATATATGAGTAAGTGAGGCAAACGAAAGAAGTCCTTCTGTAAGGTGCCGGCGTCAAATGTCGTTGTTTGACCCCATAGAAATGAGACGCATGCATAGAAAAGATTTACCACTGCATTTATGAATATTCCGGCTAAAATTTTATTTTTGAGTAGTGGACGGAATACGCGTTGCAAAATGATGAGGTTTATCTACAGAGCAGACAAATTCAAGATGAAGATGATAATATAGAAACGATATGTTTATTTTGATCGGTAGGGGAGGGAAGGTAGTGTGATACAAATGTATTTTGGTCGTGATGAAAGAAATTTTGATACATAGGTAGTACTTACCAATACTCGATCTGAGGACAAAGAGATCATAGCAAAAGTTTTGTTTTGTTCTCGCTATCTTTCATAATAATTATATTTATTTCTGTGTATGTCACTAAACTTATCTTTTACGGCCTGACGGATGTTGATACAACTTTTTCTGATAAAAAGAGTTCGTATTATTAGATCTGAACTTCTTTAGCCTTCACTACCATCTACTTCGTGTAAACTTTTAAAAACGTTTAACATTCAAAATTCAGATATAAAATATGGCAAGTGTGTATGAGGCTTTAGTTCTTAGACCACTTTCCCTTAGGACATATTTTATTTGTGTCCATAGAGCTTGGTACAACTCTTTCTTATGCCAATAACTTTGCTGGCAGGACGAAGTTTGTCGGGTCAGCTAGTTTTATTATAAAATTTAGCGAAAATTTTACTGCTTATAGTACAACCTTAACGATAATCTGAAATTATGTAAAAAAAAGGTACTTTGATAACACAAAAACCAACCCCTTGCATCATTTTATTTTCTTATTCCTTAACTTTTTTTTTCTCTTACATTTTAAAGTCACTGAACCACAACAGAAAATCCCCTAATATCCAATGGACTAAAGAGTTATTAGCTGATGCCTTTTATGCTAATACAAAACATCAATGCCAAAATGTCAAAGACAACCAACATCATCGTAACGTGAAAAATGTCACCCGCAGAGCAGACATAAAAACATCCTTTGTTATTAAATTATGTATTAAAAAAAATTTAATGATTACAATAACACTTTTATGTCATGAACTTCAAATCTCAGCAACTTTTTCGGCGTATTTAAGATCCCTATATATTAATAATGACTTCTTTGCATACCCAGATGATTGTGTGAAATCCTTAAAATATGCAATTTCCTGTTAAGGTTCTCACTCGAAAACAAACAATCTCAAAACAGCGAAATTGCCTAAAGATGTTTTATGTTATGGTAGATTTTTATTTCATTGAATTATGACAGAGCGACAAAAGCACGTTTTATGTGTTAGAAGTGTCATTGACGGTGTTGATATAACATAAGATACCGAGGATTATTGTAATAGGCCTTCCATAGTATATAGGCTGCAAAAAACTTGCTCTCGCTCTCTCTCACTTTGTACTCCATTAAAATTGTTTATATATTAACAAATGTTGGTATTAATTGAAAACTTTTTTTTTAATTTTATTTTTATAACTTTAAGTTCTAATCAATTTAACAAAAAACGTAATACTGCATTATGTTACTATTACCAATTCCACACTCACACAAACAAACGCACACACCTATGAAGGTAATCCGCCACACTGATAAATATGTATTTGCTCTATTCCACTCATGCAACTATGGGTCTTAATTGCATTTGTGGTGATTACCACTTATCTTGTCTGGAATCTCTTTGCACTAAAGTCAATTTAACCCATAAACAATTTGTACAATTTCTTAGTGGCAATTGCATTTTTTGGTGTTTATCTGTGGTTTGTTGTTAGAGAACACCATTAAAATGCGCTAAAACCAACCGCTACAACAACAACAAAAGTTGCAATAGCTTTTCGTTTAACGTAAAACTTACAAATGTTAAGGTTCACAGCATTTGTTGGTCACACTCTCTGGCGGTGGTAAACTTTAGTCCAGTAACATGTTTCCAATACTTAGAAGAAAGCGGAAAATAAGAAACGGCAACAGAAAAAAAATTCGCAAAAAAAAATACCGGCATACGGGTAAGAAATCTTGAAGTCTTCTTTTATGTTGTATAAAAGAGAGAAAAAAACGACAACAAACAAAATGTAATGAAATATTGCGGCATTTCTGCAGCAAAGAATTAGAGCATAAATAACTAACACACACATATACAAAGAATCCGGATGAAGTCGTAGTAAAGAGAGACAGGCGCATATTTCCTTATTCCACATTTGATCCGAAACAAACAAGCGCAAGAAATTTTTTGCTTCAAGTTGAGAAATGAATGAATACAAAGTCAGCATTTAATCAGTCAAGGGGGAAGCACAATTTACTTAATTTAATGTTTACACCGAACTGTGGGTCAAAGCAGCTTTTTGACCATAGCAAAATATCTTAAAACTTTCAATAATAGTGTAATATCTCAAATAAAGAGAAGCAATTTCAGTATTGACTGTCGCAATCAAGTGCGGATATCAGTCTATATTTTATTATGATATTTTGACAGTATTTATACCTAATTTGATTACTTAATTTCTATCTACATATTAATACATACAATCTTATTTTGATTCTATTGCTATGTATGTGTAGTAGTTTCTGCAGACCAACAAGTACATACATACGTTCATATGGGCAGCGACGATAGTCGCTGCTAGCGCAGAGTGCATTCAGAAGCAGCGCACATTGCTTGTACACAGTGCATTCCCACAGGTATGGAATGCTGCTGCAACGTACGGAGAGATCGTATTCGGTTGCGCGTGTTTGAATATTGGACATTTATCATATTACTTTAAATGTTGGATATGTTGGGAACAATATTATTTAAAATGAATTCTGTTTATGTTTGCAAAAATAGTTTATATTGTATTCAAATTGTCATGTTGGTACTTTGTGTTGGTTGCGTCGACTTAAGTGTTCTCTATTGTGAGAGACACGCTACACCTCCTTTTTTCGGAAGAATGTTCATATAACGGGAGTTTTATGGACATTCTTTTACAAAGTTATTTTACTTAATATGTTAATAATTATTGTAGTATATACGTAATATTTTTTTCTATTGTTATTATTGTTATTTATCTTATTATTTTTATTTTTCTTATTATTGTAATTATTGGCCAATATTTGTTTTGTTATTATTATTTCATTTTACATATATTTTTAGTCTATTCTTATGTACTATTTGTTCTTTATTTGTCTTAAGATCTACTATATTTACATTTTCTCTCAGTAGTATATTCTTAATTTTGTAAGGTCCCTTGTATCTCTCTTCAAGTTTATGACCTGTTTCATTTTTCAGTAGAACTAAATCATTTATTTTAAAATTATAATTATTGGTGTTTCTATCATAAATTTGTTTTTGTTTTTCCTTATGCTTATTTAATAATTGTAGGGCCCTTTTATTTGCTACTTCTAATCTATATTTTACTTCCTTAGCGTAATTGTCTATGTTATATAATGGTGCTACTCGATCAATCTCATTAAATTGTTGAAAACCATTTGGAAGTTTTGCAAAAACTAACTCATACGGACAGTAATTGTGTACCGTTGATGGTGTTGTATTAAAACAGTACGTGAAGTACTTTAGCCACTCATCCCAGTCGGTTTTATCCACAGATATGTAGGAGCGTACATATTCATTAAATGTTCTGTGACTTCTTTCTATTGTACCGAGTGTTTGGTGATGGTGTGCTGTTGATGTTAATTTTTCAATTTTAAGTAGATCGCATAGTTCCGTTAGAACAGAGTTTTTATATTCTGTACCCATGTCCGAAATGAACGTCTTCATTGGACCATAAATAAGAATAAAACGCTCAAATATTGCTTTTGCAACTGTTTTAGCGTATTTGTCGGGTATCGGTATTGTCACTAGGTACTTTGTCAAATCACATACTAGTGTGATTGCATATTCATTTCCGTCAATTGACCTTGGAAATGGGCCGATGGTATCCACGAATACCGTATCGAAAGCCTGTACCGGTGTTTGAGTAATAGTCATTGGACTTTTCAAATGTTTCATAGTCTTTGCCGTTTGACATTTATGACATGATTTCACATATTTAGTTATGTCCTTTGTCATATTCTTCCAGTAGTAGTATCTTCTGATTTTTTCAATTGTTCTGAAAATTCCGCAGTGACCTCCTTCAATAGGGTCATTGTGATACCTTTTTAAAATTTCTTGAATTGCATCGGCATTTTTATCATCAATTTGGGTCACCTTGTTTAGTAGCGCTACTTTTATTTTAACCAATTTTTCATTGCCCATTTTGGTAAAATCATCAATCGAGATAAATTCGAAAATTTTCTCATTAGGTGCCACTTGTAATTTGTCAATGTTGTGCTTACCGGCCACTTCTTCGAGCCTTGGGAAAAATTGTCCTAGGTCAAATTTCCCATTAGTAAACAGATCATTGATGTGTATATACGCAATTATAGATTTTCCTCGTTTGATGTAACATTTTTCAGGAGTAATCTTTAATTTATAGTATTTTCTGACGTCAGTGTTCTTTATAGGAACGTATATACTGGGCTTTTCATTATTAGTTGATGTATGCTGCTTATTCAAGTTACTACTATTATAGTCAATGTTCTTGTTTCTTGTCATCGATCGTGTCGTGACGTTTAAAATTTGGCTTGTCTTTATTGCCATGTCCTTAAGGTCATCTATTGTGATCCTTGACAATGCGTCGGCAACATAATTGTCCTTTCCCCTATGGTACTCTACCTCAAAGTCATATTCTTCTAGATCAAGTCTCATCCTAGTTAGTTTCGAGCTTGGATTTCTCATAGAAAATAGAAATGTTAAGGGTCTGTGATCTGTACGAACTAGGAAATGTTTTCCATAAATGTATGGTCTGAAATGTGTTATTGCCCAATGGATAGCTGTTAGCTCCTGTTCAATTGTGGACTTATTGCGTTCTGCTTGTGTAAAGGCTTTAGATGCATAAGCCACTGGTAAATATTCATTACCATACTGTTGAGTAAGCACAGCACCACAAGCATTTTTGCTTGCATCAGTTATAATACAAAACTGTTTTCCAAAGTCTGGATATTGTAGTAAAGTAGGGCTCATAAGTGCTTTCTTGAGGTATTTAAAGGCATGGTCACATTCTTTTGTCCACTCGAATTGTACACCCTTTTTCGATAATCTTGTCAAATGTCTCGAATACTCAGAAAAATTTTTTATGAATCTCCTATAATAATTACAAAAAGCAACAAAGCTTTTAGCTTCATCTGCGTTTGTTGGTGTTGGGTACTTTTCAATTATTGAGTATTTATTATCGTCTGGAAGTATTCCTTTATCTGTGCATTTATGTCCAAGGTATGTTACCTCGTGCATAAAGAATGTACATTTCTCGGGATGTAGTTTTAGATTATTTTTGCGACAAAGTTTAAAAACATCGGATAAATTTGAAAGCATATGTTTTTCAGAACAGCCTAGGACGACTAAATCATCCATATAAAGAAAAGCTTGTTCTGGTCTGAGACCACTGAAAGCAATTGTCATCATTCTCTGAAACGAATTAGGTGCTATTTTTAAACCATACGGAAGTCTAGTAAATCGATAACAACCCTTTTCTGTTGAAAATGAAGTTACATTTCTCGATTCTTTCTCTAGTTCAATTTGGTGAAATCCTGACATCAGATCAAGACATGAGAAGTATTTTGCTCGGCCAAGTTGATCTAAAATATCATCTATTCTTGGCAAAGGAAATTTGTCTGCTACCAATTTTTTGTTAATCTGGCGGTAGTCTATGACCAATCTCCATCTCTTTTCCTTAGAATTTGGAAGAGATTTTTTCGGTACTAACAGAATTGGACTATTGTATTCGGAATGCGATGGTTCCACAATATTGTCATCTATTAATTTATTGACTTGTCTGTTGATTTCCTCCTTGTGGGAGTGTGGTATTCGGTAGTTCTTTATATAAACGGGTTCTGTATCGTTTAATCTTAGCTTTTGTTTATAGAAGTTGTTAGTTGTTATTGTTTCTGATTCTAACCCGAAGATATCACTGTATTCGGAACATAAGTTTGTCATAGTTTTCTCAAATCTTTTTGGAAAATTTTTCTTTAATTTTTGTAAAATTTTTGACTTTCTTTCTTCCTTATATAAATTTTCTGTAATTATGTCATAATCATTGATATCTTCTGTTAAAATCTTATTTTGCTGTAGTGTGACTAGTGTGTTATTTGTGTTTAGTATTCTAATAAATGCTTTTTTAGTATCTATTAGAGTACTTGCAATGAAAATACCTGGTTGGGGTTCTTGATTAGGAACCAACAACTCTTGCTTAGTAGTCGAAAGTTGTACTTGGCGTATAACTTCTGACCTAGCTGGTAAAACTATGCCATCATTGCATGTGTTAGTTAATGGAATTTCTATTTGTTGCTGTAGATTTTGCGGTCTTAGGACGAGGTAATCATGCTCCTGGTTAAAATCAATTATGCAGTTAAATTTTTTCATGAAATCCATACCTATAATTCCATCACATGGTATTGGAAAATCATCTTGCACTAAATGAAATGTGTGCGGTATTAAGAAGTTTTTGAATTTTAAGTTGAAAAATGTTGTTCCAATGGATTTTATTTTACCTTGTCCTATGCCACTAAGTGTGGTTATATGTGAAGTGTTTACGTGTTCAAATGTGAATGTATTTGATTTTATAAGTGAAATGTCAGCTCCTGTGTCTACTAGTAATAGTATTGAGGTGTTACTATGATTTATTTTGATTTTAATAAAGATGCTAAGGTTAAGATTTAAATGATACATTTTCGCTTTTAATGTTCTGTCCTTAGGGGAACTTGTTGGTTTTCCGGATGGTCTGTGTTAGTCACCATAACGTTGGTGTTTTGACTATTGCCGTTACGTCTGTTATATTGTCCGCGTCTATTTCCACGATAATTAGAATTGTTGTTTCTGTTACTGTGGTTGTTGAAACTATTATTGTTTCCTCTTTTTCCACGTCTACCAGATGGTCTTCTATTATTTCCACGGTAATTGTTATTACTTTTATTTTTGAAGTAAAGGACAGCATTTTGCTCTGTAGCTTCGGTGCAGCTACTAACAAACTTTCCAATAGCTTCATTCATATTCGTAAAATTTCCTGCCTCCATGACGAGTTTGACTCTATCATTGTTGCAGTTTTTAGTCATTGCCTTTACGGCGACCTGGGTACTGTATTTAGTTGCCAAATCAGTGGACAATCCATCAGAGATGTATGCATTTTCCAATGATTTAGTTAATGCCTCTATTTCACTACAATAGATATTGGCAGACTTATTGTTCTGTCTTATATTCAGTATCTTGGCCGACAAGACCTCAACTGATTCTCCCTTGACTGAACTGGAGAGTTTTCTTAATACTTCTTGTATTGTGGATTCATCTCCCAGCAGATATCTGGCATTGCCTTTCAATTTAGTTTTTATTATTGTTATGGCCACCGCTTCGTGGGTGCCTTTAAGTATTTCTATTAGAGAAAGCGCATCCAAAAAGGATCTAAGATTTTTCGGCTTTCCATCAAAATCGGGAATCAACTTAGTGGCAGTATTCACGAATTCAACTACTGTCTGTGTTGCCTTGTTGTCTTCCTTTTTATTCTCTATTTGTTCCGTTTGGGTATTACAAATAGTTTTTGGGATTTCTATCTCTTTATTGTGGGTATTTGGTATTTCCACATTTATTCCCTTTTTTGCTGCTACATTTAGAAGTTTGATTCTTACATCATTGTAAAATGCTTCAGCTGCAATTTTATGTGCAGCTGTAAGTCTTTCATAATTTACATTGACAATAACTCTAATTTGTTCAAGATAAACAAATAGATTAGTCAAATGTTTATTAATTGTCTCCCTGCTTGTCGGTCTGTCTATATTAAGGCATTTATATGATTTGTCAAAAAGTTCCTTAATTTGTCTTAGTTTTTGAACTATATTTTGCCAGTCCATTTTAATTTATTTATTCATTACTCATTAATGCTAAACCTTGTTTAATTCATTAGCTAAAGAAACTGATCTCAAATAATTTTTCTTTAGTGATTTTTTATGTAGTTGATACAATGTAGTCACAAACTGCATGACCATTATTGCAATTATTATTAAGAGGTAAATTGTAGTTGAAGCCTCTACCTCAACTATTTTCACTTCGTTAATAACATTCGCGTTCGGCCTATCAATTTTTGACTTTTGACCACCCATTATATAGTACACAATTTGTTAAAGGAAAAAAAAAAATCTTCTTATGGACTTATCTTATTATATATACTTATAGTGTACTTGTATATTTTTTATTTTTCTTTGTTCTTATAGTTTTTTTTTCTAATTGTTTTTGTTAAAGTTTTAATTGAATTATAATATTACATTTTTTTTCTTTCTTTTTATTTTGAATTTGTTCTTATCTTAATCTTATTGCGTTTACTATTGAATCAAATATCCTTAATTTTCTTCTTGTTGTAAATTTCGAGGAATAAATTGTATTTTTGTTTCATAATTAGCATATGTTTTTTTTTTTTGCTCATAGCCTGAAGGCGTAGTTAAGTAAATACAATTTACTAGACCAAAATAATGTATTTGTTGGTAATAGCGAAGTCGCTTTCTACCATTAACCATGCGTTCGTTATGTGCGCACGTTTTTTTTTTAGTGTAATTTTGAAATTTATTTAATTTACGTAGATAATTTAAATAAGTAGTTGTAGTATTAGCGGTTGTCATTAAGACTAGGGGCCATCATCACTTGTTCAAGGAAACCCACTTCATGAAAGATTGATTGTTACGTTAATTGCTCCAAAACTGCAATTCGGGGATGTTACGAGCTCATTGATATTTCGAAATTTTTCATTCTCAGGCATCATCAATATTGCTTCTAAATTGTTGTGTTGTAGGTTGCCTTACTGTAGAATGCTCTTGGGGTGGTGGTTTCTTCATCTGGAGTTGTTATTTTCCTTCTTCTTATTCCACAATCCTGGCTTGGATTGGACTGCCCGGACAGTTTGGCAGTATCTTCCTTCTAATTTTGAATTTAGTTTGAGACGGCGGGTTTTCCGTTCAGTCTAAGGATCGCTTCAAGAGCGGTTTTACCTTTAGACTGGCAGGATCGCCATGTAATATCTCAAATAAAGAGAAGCAATTTCAGTATTGACTGTCGCAATCAAGTGCGGATATCAGTCTATATTTTATTATGATATTTTGACAGTATTTATACCTAATTTGATTACTTAATTTCTATCTACATATTAATACATACAATCTTATTTTGATTCTATTGCTATGTATGTGTAGTAGTTTCTGCAGACCAACAAGTACATACATACGTTCATATGGGCAGCGACGATAGTCGCTGCTAGCGCAGAGTGCATTCAGAAGCAGCGCACATTGCTTGTACACAGTGCATTCCCACAGGTATGGAATGCTGCTGCAACGTACGGAGAGATCGTATTCGGTTGCGCGTGTTTGAATATTGGACATTTATCATATTACTTTAAATGTTGGATATGTTGGGAACAATATTATTTAAAATGAATTCTGTTTATGTTTGCAAAAATAGTTTATATTGTATTCAAATTGTCATGTTGGTACTTTGTGTTGGTTGCGTCGACTTAAGTGTTCTCTATTGTGAGAGACACGCTACAATAGATTTCGTTATAAATACATTTATACCCTCACCTTACGGGTAGGAGGGTATATATCATTTGATACGACTCAAAAGTGTAACACATAGAAGGAGTCACCACACCAAATTCGATTCATGACTTTTTAAATCGTTTAAGCCATGTCCGTCTGTCTGGCTGTCCGGCTGGTGTGCAGGATAACTATCGAAAGACGCAACCAAATGTTTTGGAATTTTGCACGAGTTAATATTTCCCCAAAACTACTTACGGTATTGAAAATGGGCTACATGGCCCGCCCCTCCCATACAAATACATCATTCCGCCCACTTTAGAAATCGAGTAATAATACACATACATAATACACCCAACGGGATCGTATCCAAATTTGGTATTTAGTTAAGCTATAACATGGTAAAGTTTTGGAAAAAAATGGAGGTCTAGCCACGCCCCTTCTAATACTTCCCAGACAAATGTAACTTTCCGCCAACTTTAAAGATGGAGTAATAAAATCAATAAATCCAACGCGATCGTGCTCAAATTCTGTATTTAGTAAAGCTATAACATGATAACGTTTTCGAGAAAAACCTGAAAGTCTAGACACGACCCTTCTCGTACCTCCCATACAAATATCCCACTCCGCCCACTTTGGAGATGAAGTAATAATATCAATACACTCGACTCGATCGTGCCGAAATTTGTATTTTGTTAAGCTTTAACAGGATAAAGTTTTGGAGAAAAAAATTCTGAAAGTCTAGACACGCGCCTTCTGCTACCTCCCATACCCATCTGGTACCTCCCACTTAGAAATCGATTAATATTATTAATAGATCTAACGCGATAGTGCCCAAATTCTGTATTCAGTGAAGCTCAAGCAGGATTACGTTTTTGGGAAAAAATCCTGAAGTCTCGACACGCCCCTTCTGGCACCTCCCATACACATCTGGTACCTCCCACTTATTCTATTAATAGAATAAACGCGATCGTGCCCAAATTCTGCATTTAGTAAAGCTTTAACAGGATAAAGTTTTGGAGAAATTATTGGAAGTCAAGCGACGAACCTTCTGGTACCTCCCATACAAATGTACCTTTCCGCCCACTTTAGAGATGGTGTAATAATATGAATAAATCGTATTCAAATTCTTTACTTAGGTAAGCTATAGCAGGATGCAGTTTTGGAGAAAAAATTCTGAAAGTCTAGCCACGCCCCATCTAGTACCTCCCATACCCATCTGGTACCGAACACTCTAGAAATCGATTAATATTATTAATAGACCTAACGCAATCGTGCCCAAGTTCTGTATTTAGTAAATTTCAAGCTGGATAAAGTTTTTGATCAAAAATCTGGAAAAGCACTTTTTCAAAAAGTACTTTTTGGTAAACTGAAAGTATTTTTATTAAACTAAAAGTAGTTTAGGGGTACAATAAAAGTAACTTTTTGTATAATAAAAACATATTTTTGTATAATAAAAGTACTTTCTGTTATTGTAACAGTATTTTAGTACAATAAAAGTACAGTTTAGTTCAATAAATGTACCTTTTGCTACACAAAAAGTTACTTTTTGGCACAATAAAAGTACTGTAATAGTACTTTTTAATTCAATAAATGTACAGTTTTGGTCAATAAATGTATCTTTTGGTACACTAAAAGTAATTTTTTAAAAAGTAGTTTTTTTTTTTTGGTACAAATAAAGAATTTTTTGGTACAAATACAGTTCTTCTCGGGTCAGTAAAAGTACATCTAGCTGCAATAAAAGTTGGTAAAAAAGTACTTTTTGAGTACGATACTGTACTTTATGGTACCATTTAATTACTTTTTGGGTACAATAATGTACTTTTGGATAAACTAAAAGTTATTTTTGGTAAACTTAACTTTTCGGCAAAACATACATAAGTAATTTTAGGTACAATAAATATTGTTTACAGTAAAAGTTGTTTTAAGGCACAATAAAAGTATCTTTTAGAAAAATACTTTTGGGCACAATAAAAGTGCTTTGTAGTACACCAAAGGTACTCTTGCAGTCAAAAAAAATACCTTTTGCTGCAATTAAAGTTACTATAAAAGTACTTTTTGTTCTTTTTCTACCATATAACTGCTTTTTGGGTACAATAAAAGTAAAAATCAAAAAAGTTATGTAATGGTACAATTAAAGTACGTTTGGGCACACCTTTTGTGTCCACAAAAGTACATTTTGCTACAATTAAAGTAGTCCTTATTGTTAGTACTTTTTTGGTACAATAAAAGTACTTCTCGGTACAATTAAAATAAATTTTGTTGCATAAAAGTACTTTTTATTACAAAACAGGGGTTTTCTTGTACGATTAAAGTATTCTATGGGTACAAAAAAAGTACTTTTTGGTTCACTAAAAAAGTCCTTTTTGGTACAGCAAAATTACTTTTTTGTATACAAAAGTTTTTTTTGAGTTCAATATAAGTACTTTTTGGTACACCAGAAGTACTTATTGGTAAAATAAAATTACATTTTGGGTCAATAAAAGTAGCACATCCAACAATAAAAGTACCTTTTGGGTATAAAAAAAAGTAATTTTTGGTACAATAAAATTACTTTTTTGTCAAAAGTATATTTTGCAACAATTAAGTACTTTTTGTTATAACAGTTGTTTTTGGGTACAATAAAAGTACTTTTTGGTACACTAAAAGTACTTATTGCAACAAAAGTACTTTGGATAACTAACAAAATGGCATTGCGACCCAAGGGTTTTAATTGCGTTCCCAAACCGTAGAAAACCTTGCCTACGGTAATGAAAACTAACACACAATTAGTTCTCTAACTGGTATCGGGGACTGGTCATAGTTATAACTTTATTATATGAAAGAAATGTGTCACTTTAACATGACTTTGCCATTGGAAGTGTAACTAAACACCCTACACTATAGCTAGGACCACTACTGTGTCTGTTGTGTTCTTTCACTGTTAGAATGCTACATTATCACTGAGTGACATATGCTAAACATCTTTGGAAAAGTGGGCGGTGCCACTCCCCCCTCATTAAAAATCGCTCTAGCGGCCATAGTAATAGGCCGATTGTCATGAAACTTTCCAAATGGTGTACTGTTGACCTGATATAGTCTTTGGCAAACTTGGTTATGATTGGATAAATGGGCGTGGCACCGCCCATATAACCTGAAACTTAAAACGGATATATCTCATGAACTATTAGAGGTATCAAGATGAGATTTGGTATATATGTTGATCGTACAGTACGAATTACATCCAAGGTGGAATAGGGCGGTGCCACACCCCCTTTTCAAAAATTGCTCTGGCTCAGACGATTTTTTTTTGTTTGAAAAAAGTAATAAAATTTTTACATAGTAATCAATTGATTTTTATTATATACGTAGACGAAAGGGGGATAATTGTATCGTATATGTAATATATAGGAATCAAAGCAGATATTTAAGTTGTTCGATCGTGCACGGATGTGTCTGGTGAGCGTTTTGTTCAAAAATGTAAATAGCTTGTTCCTTCAAGTCTACAAAATAGGAACAAAAAATTAAACATAAGTATTTATATATATGTCTAAAGTCATATGCCCAAAGTCATCATACTCTAAAGTAACGCCCTCGATATAATCATTGTTGTCATATGATTAATGATTTGTGCCTTCTGTTCGTCAAAACTTAAGGCGAAACTAGTAGATCTACAACTGATTTTGGAAGTTGGCGAATTTTTTTTCGGCAGTTTTGTTTTACAAGATAGGATTGGATCTGAACTTAGTAGGAACCTATCTAATATGTCCCGATTGCAATCCTCCCGACTTCATTTGCTAGAAAAAGGTTCTCTATAGTTTCTAAAATCTTTGTTTCGGTCTTCCTGGGCTTCCTCAGGCAGTTCACCGATCTGTAATAGAGCGTGCGAAATGATTTATGGGCCATGTATTAAAAACTTATGTATGTCATTGTGAGACACATTTGCCAATGATATACAAAAACACAAATTATGAGAACGAAAACGAAGAAAATGCAAACAAAAGACAAGAACTGGTGTTCTTTGCTTGAGTGACTATTTTCACAATTAATTTAATAAACAAATTTCGCGCAAAAACGCGCAACATGTTATTACTGAATATGAAAGCCTAGGAACTGTAGTTTCTTAAAAAATTAATATTTGAACGCCAACTGACACCATTCATATTTAAATATCCACAAATATTTTGAAAATAGAGAAAATTTTGACATATTTAAAAAAAAAAATTTAAAATATTTCTACACAACTTTTGTTAATACAATTATTTTTAGAACAACGCTAAAATATCTGAATTTAAAGATTCAACGCTGGAAAAATAATTAATAATTGGCATTTCATTAACACTTTAGAACCAGTTTGGTGACACGTCCCTCTACATCAATCTCTGAACAGTTACTTTAAGACAACTGACTCCTCATGTAACAGATGACATTGTAGGGTTATAACAGGCCTAATAATAAAGGACTTTCGTAGGCTTCGTAGCAGGCCTGCAATGGAAGACATTACATGCCTTCTTTATGTCTGACAACAGGACGGTAGTATGAATAAAAGTCTCAGTGTTGTGATTATATAAAACACACAAAAACACCTTCCTCTTGCCTTCTGCAGACCTACAAAGAGGTAGTGTTAGGGAGGTGAGCCGATATAGCACAGACTCACCAAGAATTACACAGTATAACATTTTCAGCTCATTGATTTGGGACTCAATTCTAAGAATTGCACGTGAAAGTAGCCCCAAAAATAAAAACTTCTGCATTATTCGATTTGCCAAGTTAGCTGCATTAAAAATATAATGGCTATACGCATTTTTTTGCTCTAGGTGGATTTTCAGAAAAATGTGCATTCAGTGCTTTTTGCGACGCAATAACGTTTAACTTACAATTTCTAGGTCATTTTATGCTTCCTTATAATAAAAACAAAATATTAATTTAAAAAAAAAAAATATAAAAAAGTGCTAAAAATCCAACTTGAGCCAAAAATTATTAATGCAGCCAAATTGCCCAAACGAATGATGCAGAAGTTCTTATTTTTGGCACTACTTTCATGTGCAATTCTCAGAATTGAGTCCCAAAATCATGTATGTGTTATATGAGGGGAGAAATTAGCGTAGAATGGTATGAGTGGGTGGTTTAATTCCAGGTTTAGATGGCGAAGTGGTTTATCTGTTATGCGGAGGTGCAGCCGCGAGGAAAAGTAAAACCACTTTTCTTTTAATGTTAACTTTAAATAGGGGAGGAAATTATGTTTAGGGTTAATTAAGATAATTTTAAGAACAACAACCATTTTTAAACGTAAATCACAATTATTTTTCACAAAAAAAAAAAATTGTCTTTAGTGCAATGTTACAAATTAATATGACTTATTACAGCTTACCACACACACACACACCCACCCACCCACACAATACCTCAAGCATAAAACAACCTAATTAAAATATCTGCACATTGCTTTCTTATCTGATTGTCTTGCTTTGAATGCAATTTAACCCATAAAAAGTGTAAGCACCCAACCACCATGCCTGTCTCCCCTTTATAGCAATCGCATAAAATATAATTTCATTGTCGCTGTTGCCTGTAAAGTTGTTAACAAATTAGAGCAACAAACTACAAAAATTATCATCTTTAGTGTTGAAAAATTCATAGCACATGCTAATGCAATGCTTGGTTGCACATTTTGGTGACGAAATATAATTAGTTTGGCATTTTTCTCTACCACAATTTTCTTTTACTCACGTTTTGAGTATTGCTTCTCCCTTCCGCAGTAGAAATACTTAGATTAAAGAAAAAAAATATTTCAACAACGGTGACCGTTAGGAAAGCAAAGAAAAATTGTAATCGCATTTCGTTTTGCTAAATTGCCGCATTTTCTGCAGTAAATATTTGGAGCATAAATAACTCGGGCACAATAAATTCCAATGGAGCCAGTGGTTTTCTTTGACGAGTAGTAGTCCATAGTCCTACAACCACAACGACAACCACAACTCACTATGACATTCCAAGAGCATTGAAGTGGAAGGGGGATGGGAATTAATGTTTGGTCTCTGCGCCCCCTTGCTAACGCTTAAGCGTTGACCAGTTGACCGACCAGTTCAGTGAATAAATCTTTAGTGCTTTGTTTCCGTTTATACAAATAAAATGGTCTCTCAGCAACAACTGGCACAACAAATTTCGTATGTGGGCGTCACACATATGATGCAATTGAGAAATAGCTTCAATGTCGATGAAAATGTGAGTGAGATATATTTTTTGAATAATTGGGTAGTGCATATAAGAGGAATGGGGAATTTTCTAATTTGAGTCTTTATGATTGATATTTATTTGGGAATAACTAGAATCTCTCTTTGGAGATCCCCAAGCAACTCACAACGTCCGAGAGATCACGTATTCCACGGGCAATGCCATTGCACATACGTTCAGTGGTAGCAAATGTGTGTAGTAGCTCTCCTTGTGGCATTGGCAGTCCCCAGAAACTGGGATCGGGCGCGGTGGCCTAATAAGCCACTCTCCTTAAACAAAACCATATATTATGAAAACACGAAGAAAATAAAAACACAGAATCAAGACCGCCGGAATTATTATAAGACCCATTGTTTACAGATATGCACCTGGAATGTCCCAACTCTACAGAGATGGTGCCTCTATCCAACTAGAGGATGTCCTCGACAAATACAATGCTGACATCACTGCCATACAGGAAATGCGATGGAAGGGACAGGGATACATACGACGAAATAACTGTGATATTTTTTACAACTGCCATGCAGAAAGTCCGGAATTCGGATGTTGCGTCATAGTCGGCAAGAGACTCGGCCATCCGGTCTCGGGGTTTAACCCTGTAAGTGACCGAATAGCCACTATACGCATCAAGGTGAAATATTTTTACCTCATGAGGGCCAGGAGAAAATATATAACCACTGCCCTGCACATGATTTTAAAATTATTCTGGGAGATTTTTATGCTAAAGTAGGAAAGGAAGTTGCTCTTGATTCAGCAGTCGGGATATCCAGTCTGCACAACAATACCTCCGATAATGGATTCAGATTAGTTAGCTTCGCGTCGGCAAGAAACATGGTAGTGAGTGGAACAAGATTGCCGCATAAAGATATCCACTAGGCTACCTGGATATCTCCTGATTAAAATATAAGAAACCAGATTGATCACGTGGTAACTGATGGAAGGCATGTGTTATGGGTTATGGACGTGCGTGTGAAGCGCGGTGCAAATATTAACTCGGCACACCACCTATTTCCAGCTAATTTACGCACACGATTAAGTGGTGCTAAAAACGGTCGTAATCAAACGCAGAGGAAGCTAGACATCACAAAGCTGCATACCACTGAGATAGCCAATGCCTACTCCAACCAACTCTCTCAATTACTTCGAACCAACCCTCCCTATTCTGATGTTACCGACACCCCATGTCAACATATTGCGAATTCTATGACTACCGCCGCAACAACCGTACTGGGTTATGCAAAACCACACTCAGCCAACCCTGATACGATGATGAATGTTGCGAAATGTCTGAGGAAATGAATGCTGCATACAAGGCAAAACTGCAGCCAATGGCGACGCGTGTGTTGACGGAGCGTTATAAAGAGAAAAGGAGGGAGATGAAACGCCTGTTCAGACGGAAAAGCGTCTGTGGAAGGAAAGAGAGAGCCAGGATATCGAAAACTACAGGGATAGAGGTGATGCCCGAAAGTTCTACCAAAAGGTAACAATTAAAGGTTTTGGAACATGAATCCCCACCTGCAAGGACAGAGACGGAAATCTGCTCACGGACACTCAGAGTGTGCTGCAAATATGGGGGGAACACTGTCAATTTCTTCTCTTCTATGAAAAACCACGCTCAGACAAGCCCTGATACGATGATGAATGTTGCGAAATGTCTGAGGAAATGAATGCTGCATACAAGGCAAAACTGCAGCCAATGGCGACGCGTGTGTTGACGGAGCGTTATAAAGAGAAAAGGAGGGAGATGAAACGCCTGTTCAGACGGAAAAGCGTCTGTGAAAGGAAAGAGAGAGCCAGGATATCGAAAACTACAGGGATAGAGGTGAGGCCCGAAAGTTCTACCAAAAGGTAAAAAGCAAAGGTCTTGGAGGTAGGGATCCCACCTGTAAGGACGGAGACGGAAATCTGGTCACTGGCATTCAGAGTGTGCTGCAAATATGGAGGGAACACTTTCAATCTCTACTCGTTTCCGAAGGCAGCATAAGTGACGAAATCACGCCAATCATCGACAATAAAGTAGACTGTCCACCACCGAACCAAAATAAGATCAGCACGGCTTAAAAACAACAAAGCTGCGGGAGCCGATGGACTGCCGGCAGAGGTTTTTAAAGCCTTCGGGTATGAGCTGGCAACGTGCATGTACCAGCTCATATTCACGATTAGGTTCAAGCAATAAATGATCTATGATTGGAATCTGAGTCTTATATGTCCCGTGCTTAAGAAAGGCGATCCAAGTGTATGTACCAACTATCGCGGGATTAGCCTTTTACCCATCGCAAACAAGGTCTTGTCTTGTGTGTTACGTAAAAGGCTAAAGTCCATTCTGGCGAACCTCATTGGACCTTATCAGTGTGACTTCAGACCTGGTAAATCCACGACCGACCAGATATTCAAACTAAGACAAATCCTGAAGAAGACCCAATAAATGCAGATCGACACCTAAAAACTTAACTTAATTTCCTTTTACCCGCGTTGTTGCGAATTAACACGCTTTATATTTAGATTCACAACAAACGGCACCTACTTGTTTATCGACAAATGCGAACGTTACTTTTTGAGAAGATATTTACCAGACATGCCGATTATCTCGATACTTATACTGAGAATTTGTTGTCCGCAACATCGAGGGGGCCAGCTATGAAAGAAAATTGTAGATGACTGGAGCCAGGTGTCAAACCTGAGATCTCCCGCTTGTTCTAACTTAATTAAATGTTCTAACCACTATGCCATGGTCGGTCGACACCTACCATCTGTTTATCGACTAGAAAACTGCATTCAACAGTCCGATACGACAGAAATTATTAGATTCTACGGTTATGCTTAGTACTCCCGAAAAGCGAATTCGACTTTGCGCGATGACACTTACTGACACGAAGTCTTCAGTGAAAATAGGCACAAATCTAACAGAGCCATTTTCCACCAAGCCAGGCTTCAGGCAAGGCGATAGTCTGTCATGCGATATATTTAGCATCATAATGGAGATGATCATGCGGAACGCAGCAGTAAACACGACTGGCACCATCTTTAACAAAAGTCACATGCTGCTCGCGAATGCCGACGATATAGATATCATTGGACGAGGACTGCGGAATGTTACTCCGGCCTTTTCGAGTATTGAGACGCAATCGACAGATGTGGGTCTGGTGATTAATGAAGACAGACCCAAGTTATTTGTTTCAACAAAAAAATAATTTACTCGATTGGGACGCTGCGTGAACATTGTCAACTATAAATTTGAAGTGTTATGGCTCCGCCATGTTTTTTGCCTTTGCCTTTATCCTACAGATATATGAAAGGTTTTCTTTTTAGGATACCTGACATGCAATTTACAGTCACAGTCATGACCCTGAAAGATGTTCACACTTTGATATAACCCGCCTCAAATATGGCCATAAGCAAAATGCTGGCGGTTTTAGTCTAAGCATCTATGTCATAGTCATTTACACTTAATTAAATATAATGTATTTGTATGCACTGCAAATTGTATTTTGCCGCCCACCGCATATGTCCTTTGCTGCTCTATAACCTTCTGTTGCTTCAAAAACGAATGTGTGTTAGTAGCTTAAAGCAGCTGCGTCTCAAAAAAAAAAATTAGCTTTTGTATACATTTTTCTTTGGCTTTATATGTTTTGTGACTCATATGTGGCTTAGAGCTTTGGTGTTGCTATTTCTATAATTACAGATACCGTTGCTAGATTAACATTATTGTATGCGAGTTTTCCATTTGATGCTCACATGTTAGTTACGAGACAACTGCAAAATTAAACAGGTCAGTAAGGCTCTAGGTTGAGTTGGTTCCATGTAGGCGAACTGATTTAATTACATCTTAAGCTGGTGAAGACTTAGCTGCAACATATGGAATAGTCTATCATAGATAAAATTCACACTATGAAAGTGGCTTAATTTACACATGACTATCAAGAGATAGTCATAAAAATTAATGTAACCGATGATTTATTAAGATGTTTTCCGTAAATTTTAAATAAAATACTAACTAGTATTGCATTCCACAGTGCAACACATGATTTTGGGACTCAATTCTGAGAACTGCAGGTGAAAGTAGCACCAAAAAGAAGAAGTTATGCATCAATCGTTTTGTCAAGTTACATGCCATAATAATTTAATATCGATTTGAAGTTAGTAAGTATCGTATTGGGGAATTTGTCGCGTTTTAGGCTCTTTTGTTATATTGTTGTTTGGTGGCGTATGATTATCATAAATAATATTCCACGTAAATCATACGCCACTGAGTACAACAGTTTAATTGTAACTGCTACAAAATAAACCCAGTTAAAATCATTTGATGAATGGTTCTCGAGTTATGTGAAACAAAAGGGTCTAAAACGTGACAAATTCCCCTATACGATACTTAGTAACTTAAAATCGATTTTAAATTATTATGGCATGTAACTTGACAAAACGAATGATGCAGAACCTCTTCTTTTTGGGGCTACTTTCACGTGCAATTTTCAGAATTGAGTCCTAAATCAATGAGCTGAAAAATGTTGTACTGTGTTATCTTACAAATAAACATTGTTTCAACAACATCTCTTATTTTAATTTCCCCTCCTCCTGTTAACCTGTCATGTTTTATCCCCTACCCCGTTCATTGCCATTTGACATCACCACCCAATTTTAACTCGAACATTCAGTTAAACATTTTTTTGTAAACATTGATTAACAATGAACCGCACACACGCACCACCGGGTTAAGTTGTAATCTCTTGACACAATGTTATGCTACATACACACACAATGTTTTCGTGTTAAATCAACATATCAATATTTGTTCATAATTGTGTACAGGTTGTGTATTGTGAAACTACATATGAGAGTATTTGTCGAATTATTATTATTTTTTTTTCTTGTTTAAGTGTTCACTCAACTGTCAGACTGACATCGACTGAAAATCAATTATATTTTTGACAGATAACATGTATGCGTGTGTAACAAAGTTATGATTGTGTAAACAGAGGTTAATACACTTGCGCCTGGATGTTTAGCATAATTTATGTAAAATGTGAATTGAGATTGTCATTTACGAACAAAATGATTATCACTGATGATGGCAGCATCTAAAGTGTTTAGCCTACCATGATGGACAATGATGGCGCAAATCGGTTATAATCATAACACAGTACAACATTTTTCAGCTCATTGATATGGGACTCAATTTTGAGAACTGCAAGTGAAAGTAGCCCCAAAAAGAAGAAGTTCTGCATCATTCGTTTTATAAAGTTACATGCCATAATAACCTTGTATCGATTTGAAGTTAGTAAGTATCGTATAGGGTAATTTGTCTCGTTTTAGGCTCTTTTGTTTGACATAACTCGAGAACCACTAGTCCGATTTAGCTAAAACAAAATTTAAAAAAAATTAAGAATTATATATACATAAGCAACAGTTTCACTTTTCCATTCATCAAATGATTTTGAACTGGATATATTTTGTAGCAGTTACAATAAAACTGTTGTATTCCGTGGCGTATAATTTACGTGGAATATTACTTGTGATAATCATCCGCCACCATATAGCAATGTTACAAAACAGCCTAAAACGTGACAAATTCCCTTATACGATACTTACTTACCTCAAATCGATATTAAATTATTATGGCATGTAACTTGACAAAACGAATGATGCAGAACTTCTTCTTTTTGGGGCTTCTTTCCAGTGCAGTTCTCAGAAGTGAGTCCCAAAAACATGTGTTGTACTGTGTCGATTTAAATATAAATGTTGTCGATTTACATATAAGAATAGCGAAATGTGTATTTAAAGGCCTTAGACAGCACTAATTACACCGGCTTACAGACAATGTATGGACTCAGTGCCCCACTTCTATTTCCTTATGTTGCTAGCTCTTCGCCGTCAGCCTTAAGAAGCTCTGCCGTTAGTTCATCGGCAACTGCTGCTAATTTATTTTAAAGTCTTGTAATTGACATATTAGTTCATTCATTGAGTATTTCATTAATGAACTGAGCCTGGTAAGTCTATATGTGTTATAAGTATTGACATCTCTCCATCATTTCTAGTAGATTATGTACTTAATTTTATTTGTGATAAACACAGAAAGAAGCCTTTGATGAACTCAAAAGTTATTAGAGAAACAAACAACAACTTCAACAAAGTTCAGTGTTCAAACATACTTTAGAGTACTATACACACACAAAACGATATGGGATTCATTTAATTCGCAAAGTAGATTTTAATTTCGAAATCAAATAAAATGCGGGTTGCCCAATGAAGCTGTTGGTAGTAATGTGGCTTGGTAATACTGGTGCACTAAAGATATTACAAAAATGAAGGTAACAAATATGTGATTTAGTTAAAGGAACATCTGTCACCTAACCGTAGCGCCATGAGTTTAATACATACATTACTTTAAGAATTGTTCAAGAATGACGTTCGTCTTAGGAGGAGATAACGGACATTCGACGGGTACCCTCACATGGGTTCTAGGACATGGAACATATACGGTAACCACAGAGCTGATGCATTGACCAAAGCCGTCAACATCATGAATTTGAACTCAGTTTACTGTGACATTGGAGTTCCTCTTACAGGAGAGAAACAGCTTATTCTGAGGAAACTGAACCATATAAGGATATATGGCAGAAAGAATCCAATTTGCACAATGACCAAACAGAGTTGGCCTACGATGGATATACAAAGGGCACGATTTGCATTAAACCTGTCTAGAGTCCCTTTGACGAACATCATAGCTGAAACAATAGGTCACTGGCCGGTTGGCAAACGATTTTTTTATAAGCAGCAACGATGAGGAATAAGAGGAAACATCTTCTATGTCACCGCCCTGTTTTTGGTCACCTAAGTTATGAGAAATTTGATCACCGGGGCACTTATGGATAACACTTGCCTATCAGTAGGCTCTATGCGTAACATTCACACCTTTATCCTAGCAACGAAATGGCTTGAGAGCGAAGTTGACCAATTGGTATATTTGGTGAGAGAATTTAAATGGTATCACAGTGGAACCTATAAATGTGCCCATTTGATCTATGTTAAAGATGGCTGCCAAATTATCCTAACCTAAACTACTTAAAACTAAAAACAACTTAATTTCCCTTTATACCCTATGAAAGAGGTATGGAATAGCTTCTGGCGTTGTTGTGATTTAATACGCTTTCTATTTTCAGATTCACAACTAACTGCACCTACTTGTTTATTGACAAATGCGAAGCTTTTACCGATTGAATCAACACTTATACTTCGATGTTGTTTAGGTTTAGGTTTAGGTTTAGGTTTAGGTTTAGGTTTAGGTTTAGGTTTAGGTTTAGGTTTAGGTTTAGGTTTAGGTTTAGGTTTAGGTTTAGGTTTAGGTTTAGGTTTAGGTTTAGGTTTAGGTTTAGGTTTAGGTTTAGGTTTAGGTTTAGGTTTAGGTTTAGGTTTAGGTTTAGGTTTAGGTTTAGGTTTAGGTTTAGGTTTAGGTTTAGGTTTAGGTTTAGGTTTAGGTTTAGGTTTAGGTTTAGGTTTAGGTTTAGGTTTAGGTTTAGGTTTAGGTTTAGGTTTAGGTTTAGGTTTAGGTTTAGGTTTAGGTTTAGGTTTAGGTTTAGGTTTAGGTTTAGGTTTAGGTTTAGGTTTAGGTTTAGGTTTAGGTTAAGGTTTAGGTTTAGGTTTAGGTTTAGGTTTAGGTTTAGGACATGTAATGACTCAGGTCAAGGTAATGTCATTGATTATCCTGATTCAAGAAAGGGAAATATAAAGAAAAGAGTATAGTACAGGATTAATAAAAAGTTTACAATGTTAGCACAAGTGAAGAGAGAAAAAAGTGTTACAATAATTCCGGTGTATTCACTACTTCAACTCTATATAGAAATAGTAGTAAGGTTACGTGGGAACACTATGTCCTCTGCCCTTTAAGACAGCTCAAACCATGGGTGAACTTCACCAGATTCTCCATTTTGCATGACGAATATTCGGTGAGACTATCAAAGAAACATTTCCCGAGGAAGTGCTTCATTCTTCGGTGAAGAGCTGGGCATTGGCATAACAAATGCTTCTCCTCATCGTCGGAAAGTTTGCAATACTCCTCCTGTGTCGTCTCCCAGTTGGATGTAAATGCTCTAACGTCACAGTGTCCTGTAATTATTCCGATTTAGTTGTCTTGGGACTGGCCGTGGCATAGTGGTTAGAACACGCGACAACCATGCGGGAGATCGCAGGTTCAAAAAAAAAATTTTTTTTCTTTCATTGTCGGCTCCCCTCGAATGTTGTTGACAGCAACTTCGCAGTATTAAGTGTAGAGTCAATTGGCGTGTCTAGTAAGAGCTTCTCAAACAGTGACGTTCGCATTCGTCGATAAACAAGTAGGTGCCGTTAGTTGTGAATCTAAAAGTAGAATGCGTGTTAATTCATAAAAACGCGAGAAGCTATCCCATACCTCATTCATGGGGTGCAGAGGGAAATTATGTTTTTTTAAAGTTGTCTGACGACCTTCCTTTCTAGTACCAATAGTGATCTGGTTCGTTTTCCATTCAGTCTTGGTCACATATCCCGTGATACCACACAGTTGGTGCGGTGGGATGCATTTGCCAGCCGTTCGATGTGACGGCCAGTTCATCCGCGTTCACGTTGCCCAATATGTCACTATGTCCGGGAACCCAGCCGAGTCGAACACTATTTTCTGGCAGTTTTCAGAAAGCCGTCCAAGATTTGTTCACCAATCTCGAATATAATGCCACTTGACAATCTACATATGTTGTGACGACTTCCTTCAAATTCCTTGCCAATATTTCCTCCACAGATTTCATAATAGCGAAGATCATTCAATCGGAAGTGTTGGCTGCAATTGAGATCCTCACTGAAGATAACTGATTCTGTTCC
The DNA here is from genome assembly GCA_964034835.1 of Muscina levida. Taxonomy (NCBI): domain Eukaryota; kingdom Metazoa; phylum Arthropoda; class Insecta; order Diptera; family Muscidae; genus Muscina; species Muscina levida. The sequence goes on along the minus strand of CAXIUB010000132.1, from coordinate 65,448 downwards.
AATGTCAATTTTTGAGCCATCAGTCAATATTAGGGTGGTCGGAAGTTATATGAGGAGGAACACATTTTAGAATTTTGTCAGTGCCACCCCCAAAAGTGATAAGTCTTTGCAGATTTAAGGATAGGCAAAGTTTGAACACGATTAGAGTATGTTAACCCGTGCGCTTTGGGCTGAAAGCTTTTAAGCTCCTATAGCCAAGTTTGGGGGCATAAATCAAAAACGACTAGTCCAATTTTGTTGATACAAACATCCGAAATTGAAGAAAAAATTCCTTTAAATTTCTTTAATCATTTTTTTTTCATGGTAAAAATTATCTATACAATTATAATTTTCATATTAAGTTTCTTTTCCAATTTTCTGCAGTAATTGCACAATGTTTTCTATGCTTTAAGTTGTAAAACTACATTTAATGTATATAAAATGATAACCATTCAATACCTGCTTGAAATCCATTAGATTAAAATGTGTCACTTTCAGGTGAGTGGTGTATTAATATACCCCTCCTCCCCCCGCACATGTTGACCAAACACATACCTTAAAAAACAAGTGAATTCCCTACAGCGCCGCTCTCCTTGCCTTTGCAATTTTATCCAAACTAACGAATTTTTTTTGCCAACATCCACTATTTCATGCCATGTCCACTCGAACAAGGACAGATAATTTGTCATTTGCCGAATAGCACCACAATCTCTTGTTAATGTCAGCTTTTGCCACAGCATTTTTGCAAATCGCATAGGTATGATTGCGTCTAGCAGGACGACTGTGACTGTGATACTACTAAGCCCTTAGTAAGACCATAAAACTGAATCCTGAGCAAATAGTGCGTAATCTGTCAAATTAAGACAAACGATGATGGGCAACAGCAAAAAAAATGTGATGACGTTTGACAACTAACTCACTATGGCGATGAAGTGTAGTTCAAGTAAGATAGTCTATCTTTATAGGGGAATACGTTTCTTATTGGCGTATATGGAAGTGTATATACTACATATACAGATGTTAAAATGGAAGAGCCAAGAGATAGTGATAGTGATCCCTCTGGACTGTTTGATATGTTGTGTAGTATTACAACAACATGCAATATGAGGAGGGGGTGGCATAAACGTGTTAACTGTAGTGATAGACATATACATAGACATATGAGCTGTAGCGCTATGCACCTGAGTGAGATGTGCTGTTATGACGGTTCGATGTGATAGTCGCCGAACATAATTTTCGTGTTTTTTTTGTTATTTTTCCACCTGGATGTACATCAATTACACGCAGTGAAATAACAAAATAACAAATTTAAAGCTAGAAAGCTTTAAACCTTCGTGCACCAAATTTCATATCCTGTTTAATTGTTGTCCTAAAGTACTAAGGGGGCCCATCACTTTGCAACGCATTTGAAATTACATATTAGCTTTTTTCGAACTTTATACTGATACGGCAGTTCAATTTAATTAAATTGTTTCCTCTCATTTATAAATTACCACACACATACCAGCCATTATTACTAAAATTCTACTCACTTTACTAACATTACCATTGGTCCATTCCCATTTAAATTCATTTCTAAAAACCACAAATATAGCCATTACACGTAACATTTTTTCCCCTCTTATATAATCAATTTAATTTCATTAGAATTTTATCGATTCAATTCAATACTCTAAACGCACTAATTTCGTCGATTGTAATAATAATGAGTTCCAATTAAAATCACATTACACCACACAATCAATGTCGTCGCACTGCAAGAGCAACTCCACTGTGTGGTAAGCGCCATTATCCCCGCCATCCCTCATGGGGCAGGACATCTCTCTCTCTCTTTCTCTTTCTGAACAAAGTTGCTTGGCGTGTAACATTTGCGTCATCAGTTTCACTTGTTCAGTGCATACGAAATTTTGTAATTTATGCCTCATAAAATATTCACATCATATTCGACACTGGTTTTTCTCCTATACGTGCACAATTGGGTGCACTTTATGCCAGACATAGGAAAATTGACAGCGAGAAAAAAAGTGTTCAGATTTTCTACATTTTTGAGGTAAGAGTCAGTGAATCGCAGCTTGTGTTTAGTGGATGGATAAATGGTTGATAATGAGATTTTGTTCGTTGATGCAAATGATGTGGTGAGAGAGATATTGTGTAACAATTTCAGTGATGATGATTGAGTAATTTGGGATATATATTTAATATTTTTGAATTTTTTTTATATATTTCTTATTTTTAATAGTTTTAATATTTTTAATATTTTTAATATTTTTAACATTTTTAATATTTTTAATATTTTTAATATTTTTCATATTTTTAATATTTTTAATATTTTTAATATTTTTAATATTTTTAATATTTTTAGTATTTTTAATATTTTTAATATTTTTAATATTTTTAATATTTTTAATATTTTTAATATTTTTAATATTTTTAAAATTTTTAAAATTTTTCATAATTTTAATATATTTATATTTAATATTTCAAATATTTTTAATACTTTTATATTTTTAATATTTTGTAATTTTTTTTAAATATTTTTTATATTTGTTTAGTTTTATAGTTGACATTTTTAAATGTAAATTTTGTAAGGTGAGGTGGTAAATAAAAATCTGGATGTTGGTTAGATTTTATTTTTATTTATTTGTAGTTTCCGAATATATCGGTGATCATCGTTCACCATCTTCAGAGGATATTTTCACTAAACAAGAAATAACAAACATTTGGTAACAAATATTGAAACACATTAATATTTACATTGTAAACCAAAGAAAATAATAAAGTTGAGATCCCACTTCTATTAAGTTTCAGTAAGAACTACTAAATTTTTGATATTTTTGTGTTTTTTGACCTGTGTCGGTATATGTGAGCCACTTGTTCCGTGTCCCGTTTAAAGTTTAGTCTCTTCTCCTCAGGAACGTCGATTATGTGTAGCATTTCCAGAGTGTAACGTCTAGTGTAGTTACTCTTTTCCGTTAATATCTCAACATCATTAAAGTCGGGAGCGTGTCCGGTCGTTGCACAGTGGGCGGCGAGTGCTGTTTTATGCTCCAATGGTTTGTCAATAGCCTTCTGTTCAGTTTTGTGGGATGAGTGTCTAGTTTTAAGTTTTGATTTTGTAGTGCCAACATATACTTTAATGCATATGTTGGACTTGTCACCTTTACATTTAATCTTATACAAGACGTTCGATTTTTCCTCCTTCTTGATTATTGATTTCGTTTTGCTGAATAGACTATTTAATGTATGGAACGGTCTCAAAGACAGTTTATGCGTTTCTTTGTTATATATATCGGAGTGTTTTAGTCTTTCCGAAAAATGTGGTATGTATGTTGTAGGTTTGTAAAATTTCGTGGAAAGTTCATTGTCCTTGTTATTGCCTGTACTTTTTGCATATGTTATTAAATTTCTTATAGTTTTTCTAGGGAAACTGTTCGCACCTAGTATCTTCTTAATTTTTACTATGTTTTTCTTGTGGAAAGCCGCATCGCTTATCCCTAGCACTCGTCGTATAAAATTTGTTGCCGTGTTTATTATAGTATTTCTTGGGTGATTGGAATGAAAGTTTATTATTCTATTCGATGAAGTTGGTTTTTGATACCAATTTACTTTTTTAAATTTACGTTAAGTGTATCAAATGATACATCAAATTCGGCTTACGATCAGAAAAGTGTTTTTTATTGTTTGATATTTTTGGTCAAATTCAGTGTGTCACGCACTAGGATGACGCGTTTCGAACTCCATGACGAGTTCATCTTCAGACCCCTTTTAAAAATTTTAAAATGTTTTCCTGTCTCAGGACCATTGAGTCCAAAAATACTAGTACAGTACTAGCTCAAATTTTTCTTGAATAATACTAGTTCTTATTAATCTTTTTTGAAGTAGTTCCAAACTAGTTCAAAGAAGACAGTCAACTACCGCCCGACAAGAATTTCAGGACTATTTCTATTCTAGTACAAAAGAGACAATTCCCCCTAATACTTGGACAACTACGTGTTAAATGAGATAGTTGCTTGTATGGAAGGAGAACCAGTTCACTGCCCTATGGAGAACTAGTATTATACTAGTTCCGAACTAGTATTTTTCCCTACTGGTTTTTAATCGAGATCTTCAAACTTGTCGTATGTCGGACTCCAAATTTGATACCGGCTAAAAACCCACCTCGTGCCACCATCAGAGGATGTATACCACCTCGGAACCGCTTTCGCATTACTTCGATGTGGCCTCTTATGTGGTGCTTAACCAAATAGTCTTTTTGCGCCCGCGTCCAGGCTGCGTAAATTTTCTATTTTCCATATACAATTTTTTTTACGTAGGACGTGTTCCTGTTAACATCCTAGCGTTTTAGTTGCCTTAACTGTTAAGCATTTTCAGCACGATATTCGAGGCTGATATTGCAGCGATATCTCTTTCCGGTTGGGACACTTAAAAAACGTACGTTCGGCGTCATCTAAAATTTTGTTCTCCTCGTATGTACTAAAGGGTGAACTACACATTCCTATACGGTTCAGATACTTTCGGAAGAACGCATGGCTGGATAGCATGTAATAATTCACTTTGTCAAGATCATCCGGCGCTCCATTGCCTTAAAATCTATAGGTATCATTCCAGCTATATTTAGGACGGCTTGTGCGGATACTGTGCGGTACGCTGACGTCACCCTTAGAGCTGCTGTTCTCTGCACAGATAATAATTTCCTCGCTCCGACCTGAGTTTCTAGAGCGGATGCCCAGATTTCAGATCTATAGAGAAGTATACTGTTACAGTCCTCCATGAGTAGTTTCCTCCTACTTGGAAGAGGTCCACCGACGTTCGCTATTAGTCTGCTTCATTGTGCTGTTATCTTAGCTGCTTTGGACGTTGCATATTCAATCTGCTTTGCGTATGTCAGCTTTGAGTTCAGTCTAATCCTAAGGTATTTAATCGGTGGCTTTGTGGGTATGAATTTAGTCGCCTATATGAATTTCTAGTTCAATTGGAATGTGCGAGTAGCAATAGTTCCGTTTTGTGCATGGCCAATTGTAGGCCGTGGAAATCCAACCAGCTTTCGGCTCGAATCATGACCTGTCGTAATCTGCGTCGTCTGTATTTCTCGCTGTGTTGACTGCCGCAATTCATCAGTGTATCCCACGAGGAAAGTGTCGTCCGGCATCTCTATCTTTAAGATCTCATCAAAAGTTGCATTCCAAAGATCTGGTCCCAGAATAGATCCTGTCGCGACGCTTGATGTGACTTGCAATTTTCTCATGCCTTGGTTGGTGTCATACGCTGGATATAAATATTTCTACGACTCTCTAGTCTTTCACTTTATGGGCAATTCCTTCAGAAATAAAGTTTACATCTGGGATCCAGGACGCCTGAAAGATTCAGTACTGCCGATGTTTGACGTCGTCGATCTTAGCCGAGCGGTCATTTGCAATATTCTTCTGCCTCTCGAATTAGTACATTTCATTCAACATTTGGTTGCGTGAGAATTGAAATCGCCTGTTATAACAAGGTAGCCGCTATTAAGACTCTTGCGGAGTCTTTGATAATGTCAAGTTTCTCTTGGAAAGATACAATATTGTCACTTGGAGTGAAACAGCAGCTTACATCATTATTTTATTTTATGTCCCTTTTGCCCGCATCTAATACATAGGTTCATGCCCTTCCTGTCTGATCCTTTACAGTCCCACTGCAAATGTCCCGATTTCAAGCATTTATAGCACCGCTTCACCTCCTCCTTGTACCGTATGTGGCAGTAGGTCCATCCTATTAGAATTTTCCACTTCTCGAGTAGTACATTTGCATCGACTACCGATATTTAATTCATTTTCATTAAGTTTATGTGGATGAAACATAATTTTCGTTGTGTGGACCTATATATGTATCCATGGCAATCTTTTCTTCTAAATATATATGGATGTTCCATATGCTATGTTATTGAACTAACTATACATTAAGTATTTTTAAAATCTTCTTATGGTAAAATAAACGAAATCACTTCAAAAATTAAACAATCATTTGATGGAGCATGTATGTACCATAAGCCACAAATACGCCTCTATGCACACAAATCTCATAAATACTCAATCTAGAACAATCACATGTAGTAGCCTTATTGACTGATAGTACAAATATTCAATATTTATACTGTCCAGTGAATAGTCTACAATCAGGTTTCTGCAACCAATCAATACAAGAAACCTTCTGTCCATGATTTCTCCTTGCAAGTTTATTGTTGCCAACCACCCACCGAACATCCTTTTGCATACAAGCTATATCACATATCACAGACGTTTTTTTTTGTGTGTGCGTCATGACTGCTCTCAATACTCAATATTGGCTTCAAATTCAATAAACTCATGCAATTTATTTGCATTCTACTACTACTGCTGCAAAAGCTTTTTTATATGCATATCTATTTGGGCACAATTTGTGAGTGTTTTAATTGATCGAAACATGGAAATTGAAATCGAACATGTCATGTTGGTTGGTTTCATGCTTTTTCTGCAAATATTGAATTCGATTTATGTTATATTGAATAATAAATGGAAACACAACGAAATGCTTTTTGTGTCAATTTGCTGGAAAATTGTCATGTCACAAGTAATCGACCGTAGTGGGAGAGGTGCAAAAAAAATATATATACTCTGCAACTGATATAAATAGAAATTTCATGGAGATTGGTGTCGTTGGCACAAATGTTATTGGTCGTATCATAGAATGGGGTTAGTGGTAATGTTGTTTAATTTGGTTAGTAATGAAAACCACAAACAAAAATTTAAAAAGTTTCAACAAAATTTTGAGACAAAGTGTTTTTTTGTTAAAAATATAAAAATATAAAAATATAAAAATATAAAAATGTAAAAATATAAAAATATAAAAATATAAAAATGTAATAATATAGAAATATAAAAATATAAAAATATAAAAATATAAAAATATAAAAATATAAAAATATAAAAATATAAAAATATAAAAATATAAAAATATAAAAATATAAAAATATAAAAATATAAAAATATAAAAATATAAAAATATAAAAATATAAAAATATAAAAATATAAAAATATAAAAATATAAAAATATAAAAATATAAAAATATAAAAATATAAAAATATAAAAATATAAAAATATAAAAATATAAAAATATAAAAATATAAAAATATAAAAATATAAAAATATAAAAATATAAAAATATAAAAATATAAAAATATAAAAATATAAAAATATAAAAATATAAAAATATAAAAATATAAAAATATAAAAATATAAAAATATAAAAATATAAAAATATAAAAATATAAAAATATAAAAATATAAAAATATAAAAATATAAAAATATAAAAATATAAAAATATAAAAATATAAAAATATAAAAATATAAAAATATAAAAATATAAAAAATATAAAAAGTGACAAAGAAAAATGGTCAAGTTATTATAAGAACATCCCCTTGTATACTTTGTCGCAACTGCTTAAATTCTTAAATCGTACTTAACTTGTTCTTGTGATATATGCTAGGCTTTGCTTAGTTTTTTTTTGGTAACATTATTTTTTTTCTCCTTTTTTAATACTTTCACATTATTTAAGACATTCTCTCATTGATTTAAATTTATAATACAGCATTACCTCATGTACATATATCCATTCAAGAAAATCAATTTTGCTCCATGTCACAGTACGATAAGATTATTGACATTCCCCATGCCAACGTAAGAAAATGCAAAATGCCTGGCTTCAAATACTCTACCACTGCCTCTGTGCGAGGGTAGGGGTATGTATATGGACATATTCTATGGGCTTTATCTAACATAAAGCGTATAAGCTCTTGCAGTCGTTAAACGTGACATGAACTTCGTTGTCGGTGCCGTCGTCGCTGCCGTCGTGACAGACAAAATATCCTTGAACTGCTTTAGCTATATGTCAACACTACTACGGAAAACCATTACTACTACTACTATGATGAAGAGCTAAAGCATGCCGTTGATATGCTGGTATGCTAAACCACTATAACTTAATGCAAGATGCATGGGTTGAATGCAATTCCATGCGTGCAATGATTGAGAGAGAGAGGGAGAAGAGCAAAACAAAAATCGACTGGTATATATGTATTGCAGTTTCAGCAAAACAACCTCATTTACTAGACGACAGGTGTAAATGTGATACACGTGTAGAAGGAATTTTCCTAAAATGGTCCTGATGAAATACTTTAGTGCAATTTGATTTTCATTTTATTCTGCTAAAGAGGTGTTGGATGTTATTTATTGCAATCAATTGGAAGTTCCAGGACATAGTGGTACTGTATAGGAGGTGGGAGTAGTTTTCGTCCGATCTTGACGTAGAATATAACCTCGGTTTAAAGGACAGATGGATGCATACTAAAATTCAGCTCGATAGCTCTTAAACTATAGCTGTAATTGAGTGGATAGACGGGCGGACACCTTTAAAAACGGTGAGTTGGTATGGGAGGTGGGAGTAGGTTTCAAGCGATATTGATCGTCTTAAAACTTATCCTCCGCTTAAAGGATAGAATGTTGCTCTTAAACTATGGTTATTATCGCGGGTATAGACGGACGGTCACTCCAAAAAGGGGCAGGTTGTATGCAAAGTGGTAGTAGCTAATCTTAGAACTCAACCTGACATACGGACACCTCCAAAAATGGGGAGATGGTATCTGAGGTGAGAGTATGTTTTTGACCGATCTTGATAATGTTAAAACAAAACATTGGACAATAGAAGCTTGCCTACCAAATTTCAGTTCGATAGCTGTTAAGTCCTTATGGGTGTTGCAAATGTATAAACAAACTGAATATAACCTTCGGTCCATGCTTGCGCTTGGTGGGGGGTATAATAACACTATGACACAAAATCAAACTTTTTGAAAAACACCCGAACGTGACTATATATGTTCGATAGTACAACCGGAGCTGAGTAAAACCCTAGCTCAGTTTGGCTAGATTGGCTACCAACATTTTTTTTTGGCCCTCGTAACTTTTTGTAATCCAGTGGATCCCTTGATAAAAGGTGACATCAGTTTTTGGCCAACAGTTTGTACAGTGTTTAATCTAGCTCTTTCTCTTCTTAAGCAAAGTTGTAGCTAATAGTCCGCTTAAAAAATTTATATAATTAAATTTCCCAAAAAAGTTAGATATCCCTCGTTTATTTTCAAATCAAGCATATATCAAGCAAAAACTTTGCACAATGACCCAAAACTCCTAAAAAACTGATTTGTGTCAAGTAGGTTGTGTGTTTTGAGAGCCATTTAATACCCCTAGACTTGTTCAGATTGCATGGGTTTGTTCAGAGAAGTTTTTCGGTACTTCCTAAACTACAATTTCACTGAATAGAGTATGCAAAAAATCTGGACTCCCTACAACGTATATTCAAAATAGTGAAAAAATTAGAATTTTTTCAAAGTTTTTTGAAAATAAACGGGGGATGTCTAATTTTTTTGAAAAATTTTATTATATCAATTTCTTAAGCGGACTATTAGCTACAACTTTGCTTAAGAAGAGAAAGAGCTAGATTAAACACTGTACAAACTGTTGGCCAAAAACTGATGTCACCTTTTTTCAAGGGATCCAAGGGGTTTCAAAAAGTTACGAGGGCCAAAAAATAAATTTGGTAGCCAATCTAGCCAAACTGAGCTAGGGTTTTACTCAGCTCCGGTTGTACTATCAAACCTATATAGTCACGATCGGGTGTTTTTTTCACTGTTGCACTGTGTAATCGAAGAAATTAATTTATGTATAAAATATGTGTGTGAAACCGGTTCCAAAAATCCGATATCATAGCCAAAATTCTATAAAAAGTTATTTTTACAAATTACCCATAATCTAAACTTTTTGTTTGTCAAAAAACGGATTTAAGAACCGGGTTTTTACTATAGTCAGCCAAACTGTAAAACATAATTTGAAACGAAATCGATGTCCAACCAAAGTTATCAACATCGGTTTTTTTAATTACTCCATTTCTAGCATGACGTTTTTTACAAATCCATACCCCGAACCGAGTTTAAAGACGGTTTTATTTATCGGCGTCGATATACATTAAACTAGTTGGAGGGAACCGTAACAAAATTTCTCTAAGTTAAATTTATTACCTACATAAATCCGGTTTTTGTAAAAACATAAGCTAACTAAATCTAAATTGTTGTAAACGATTTTTGAATCGGTTAACCATTGCAAATGGAACACAAACTTAATACAACCTTTATTCCGTGCCTGTGCGTGGTGGGGTGTATAATTAACTTTTAGGAAAAACCGTTGAAAGAAAAACTGAACCTTCTGTTTTTTAATAACCCGTATTTTTCACTTATTGTTTCATAGTAACCGGTTCCAAAAACCTTACCAATAACCCGTTTCTTTATCAACACAATTAAAGAATTTAATTAATACATAAAACCGGTTTCCACTTTTATACGAATCGTGTTTTTTTGTGTAGATAGCTCATAACCGGAACCGGAACTTTACATAACCGGTTTCTAAAATTACCCTACTTTAGATAAAGGTTTTTGAGAAACCTGTTTCCAAAACAAGGTTTATGAACCGACATTTTTTTCGAGGTCGACATAATTGTGATATTTAACTAATTCGTAAAACCGGTTTCAAAAAACCGATGCTTAACAGAAATTTTTACAAACGGTTTTTTTTAATTTTTACATTTTGAACTTAATGATTTTTAGAAACAGGTTCTCAAATCGGGCTTAAGTAAACCGGTAAAAGAAACTGTTATTGTATCGAAGTCGAAAAAATTGTGAATCTACATTTATACACAAACCTTATTCATGAAACCGGGTTTGGAAACCGGTACCAAACATGCGATGAATTACCGAAATTATCATAACGTGTTTTTCAAATGTATATATTTTAAGTTTTTAGGAACCAAGAACCGGTATTTTATTGGCGCTAAAAAATCGTGGGAATAAATTCATACATTAAAATGGTTTTGGGAATGAACTTCCAACAAAAATATAACAAAACATAATCATAAACTTAACTTTCATAATCGATTTTTTAAAATATCCTAGAAACCGGTTCAGAAAAAACCGAGTTTAATAACCGGTTGTTTTTTTTTGGCGACGACAGCATTGTCGTTTCGCATTAATTAATGTAATAACAGCACTGGTTTCCATAATTCATATTAAAGAAGCCTTTTTTTTATTGTCGTTAGAAAAATTTTGGAAATTAATTTATTAAAAAAACCGGGTTTGGAAACCGGTTACAAAAATCAGATGCGAAATCGAAATTAATAACATGTTTTTAAATATATCTATTTTGGGCTTTTAGGAAAAAGCTCCAAAACCGGGTTAAAAACCCGCATTTTCTCGTCACCGAAATAATTGCGGGAATAAATTCATACATCCAGTGAGTTTTAACTTAATAACTTACTTAATTTCCCTTTGCACCCCATGAATGAGGTATGGGATAGCTTCTCGCGTTGTTGTGAATTAACACGCTTTCTATTTTTAGATTCACAACTAACGGCACATACTTGTTTATCGACGAATGCGAACGTCACTGTTTGAGAAGCTCTTACTAGACACGCCGATGTGACTCGACACTTAATACTGCGAAGTTGCTGTCACCAACATTCGAGGGAAGCCGACAATGAAAGAATTTTTTTTTTTAAGATGTTTGGAGCCGGGTTTGAACCTGCGATCTCCCGCATGGTAGTCGCGTGTTCTAACCACTATGCCACGGCCGGTCCCAACTTAACTTACAACAAAAAAATATGACAAAACATAAATTTTCATAACCGATATTTTAAATTACCCGGCTCCCAAAAACCGGGTTTAATAACCGGTTTCTTTTTGTTGACGACAGCATTGTAACAATTAAAAAACGTAATAATAGCACTGGTTTCCATAATTCATATTTAAGAAGCGCTTTTTTATTGTCGTTAAAAAAATTTTTGAATTTATTCATAAAACCGGGCTTGAAAACCGGTAACAAAAATCCGATGCGAAACCGAAATTATTATAACTTGTTTTTAAAATGTGTCTGTTTTAAGCTTTAAGGAACCAACTTCCAAAAACCGGGTTAAATACCGGTTCTCTTATCGGTGCTGAAATAATTGTGGGCATAAATTTATACATAAAACTGGTTATGGAAATGAGCTTCCAACAAAAATCATGAATAAACATACATTTTTATAGACGATTTTTTTAATTACCCTAGAAACCGGTTCCCAAAAACCGGGTTTAATAACCGGTTTTTTTTGTTTGGCGACGACAGCATAGTTAAACTTCATTACAATATAAGTGGCTAGACAACGTTTAAAATAACAGATTTGTTTATTGATTCACTGTTGACTTTGTCACCAGTACTACTGACTTCTTGTACTCCAGGCAATGCTCTGTGATGCAGACATTTAACATCCAAGCGGTAAAAATACACATTATATAATCGCTGATGTCAGCTATATATAGTAGCAGTCAGTGATGATACTCTCGTTTATATTTTCCTTTTAATTTAACATAGGAGCGCCATAGGCCGTTTAATCGGTGCGCTCTCGCTTACAAAGTAAGCGACGATTTCAGTAGGTGTCATTTAAGTTGCAATTACGTAATAGAGGGAGTTGTAATTGAGCTTGAAAACACACCTGATTACAAAGTAAGTGACGATGTCGGTAGGTGCTATTACAATCGGAGTTATAATGAGTGGACGTTATTGTTTACATTACACACGCGAGACATTCTAAGTACTTAGATCGCTCGCTTACTATATCATATTGATGTAATGGATTACGAAATAGTTACTTCGTTTTATTTCCCGCTGGGATGTGCTTGTCATTAAGAATCCACGAGTTACCTTAGAACTATTGCCTATGTAGTTCTTAGGGGATCAATAGAAATATGAGGACCAGAGATTCACTTGTACATTTTTAAAATTCTTGTTTAAACTTTGCAACTTTTTACTTGAATTTCACATCAGTGATGTTGGGAGGGGTATAAGTTTAAAAAAAATATTAGTTTAGTTTTTTCTTTCAAAAGTGAAGATGCTTCGTTGACACCTTCACTAAAAACAGCTTGACCAAAGGCTTCCTACAGGAAAGTTAGTAAATTATAACGCCGTCATGAATTTTAGTAAAACTTAGCATATCTATGTATTTATATCTGTCTGTCCATCTGGTATTGTTTTTAAATTTATTTTCTTAGTTAAAATATTGTTCCTTTGTAGTGCTGCTTAAATCTTTGCAAGGACTCTTTTATAAAATTTTCAACAGCATTGCTGTTGCTGTCTTCTGATCAATATTAGTCTATATACCTTCTACCTTAGCGCTTAACATCACAAAGCAAATGTGATTTTAAACAATTTCTTTTCTTTACCTATACACACATATTTATATAAAAAATATATAACACATACTACTACCAACATAAACAATACCAGTATCCGTTTCCTTATGCAGTGGACATACTATATGATAACATTGTTGTTCTGCAACAATTCGCAACAAACTGCTGACAAAGTAGTTAAGCAACAGCCAAAGAATGCATCAAATAAATAAAGGTTTTGTCTTATTTTTTTTGGGCTAAAACATTTCAAAGAGAATTTTTCTAAGGAGTTTGTTTTTTTAAATTGTTTCTCCAGCAAAATTTGACGCATTGTTTGTGAGGCACCAACATTTTAGCTGTGCTGGCGAATATAATGTCTGTAGCTGCCATCGTCAAATAGAAAAGATGAAGACTATTATAGGAGGTTGTTTTTTGTACTCAAATGTATTGTTTCGTTGTCTAGAGAAAAATCATAAAATTAAAACAATATAATATTGATATTTGCCTTATCAAAGCTGAAACATATGTATTTATTTTATACACATTGCATAATAAGCATATATAATATTAACAACACATTTTTGATTGTGCTGTTGCCATGAAAACTACATTCTTTTATCATCCTATGGCCTTTTCATGCATTGTGCAAACAATTTGTACTTTATGATTTAATAGAGTTTGCTTAATTGTCATATATTTTGTCTTTTATAACTTAAATTTAATTTCACTTTATACCTAATGATGGAGGTAAGGGTATAACTGCGGTTTCATTTTATCATTTGGTTTCAGCTCCTCCGCCCACAATTGTGTGTCATTTAATTTAAAGTTATCTTTGGCCATCTCAATTGTGGTCATATTTAAACGTAATATTGTGGTTTTCATTGCCATCATGCCACCAACCACGAATTCCGTTTGCAATTAATATTTGTATAATGGGGATAATCATTAAAGTTGTTAAATTTACAGTTTTGAAGTTTTTAAAAATAGTAGTTGGAAGCTGAAGTATGAACTTAATACCAATATTATTGTACTACCTAGGCCATATCATGGACTAAAAGCGCAACTAAAGACAAAACATAGAAAGCAGTTTTAATAAGGCACTCATAGCTTTATACACATGCAGGAAAGCTATGACAGTACAACATTTTTCAGCTCATTTATTTGGGACTCAATTCTGAGAACTGCATGTGACAATAGCCCCAAAAAGAAGAAGTTCTGCATCATTCGTTTTGTAAAGTTACATGCCATAATAATTTAACAACAATTTGAAGCTGTGTCGTATAGGGGAATCGTTTGACATAACTCGAGAACCACTAGCCGATTTAGCTGAAATAAATTTAAAAAAAAAAATTAAGAATTACAATTCTTTAATCTGTTTATATATCGTTTCCCTACATAAGCAACAGTTTCACTTTTCCATTAATCAAATAATTTTGAACTGGCTTTAATTTTGCAGCAGTTACAATAAAACTGTTGTACTCCGTGATGATTCACGTGGAATATTACTAATGATAATACCATATAATCTTTATGTTATGTCGAACAAAAGAGCCTAAAACATGACAAATTCCCCTATATGGCATGTAACTTTACAAAACGAATGATGCAGAACTTCTTCTTTTTGGGGCTACTTTCACGAGCAGTTCTTAAACTTGGGTCCCAAAATCATGTGTTGTACTGCGTATTAGAAAAAACCCTGTGACTCTAACTTAAAGGAACACTTTGAATGCACAACGTTATTGTGAAGTCAATATTACTATTGTAGTCAATATTACAAAGAGATCGTAAATTATTATTGTACTTAAAAGTAACTATATTGTACTAAAAATTACTTTAATAGTACTAAAATTTACTACTATCGTGCAAAAAACATTTTACTGTACTAAAAAGTAATTTTATTGTTCTAGAAAGTACCTTTATTATACTAAAAAGTACTGTAGTACCAAAAAGTACCTTTATTATACTAAAAGGTACTTTTATTGCACTAAAAATACTTTCATTGTACCAAAATTAACTATTTTTGTGCCAATGGTACTGCTATTGTTCTTAAACGTACTACTATGGTACTAAAAAGTTCTTTATTGTACTAAAAAGTAAATTTATTGAACTAAAAAGTAAATTTATTGTACTAGAAAGTAATTTTATTGTACCAAAAAGTACAATTATTGTACCACAAAGCATTTTTTTGTTTGCAATAGTACTTCTGTTGTAATGAAAAGTACTTCTATGGTATTAAATAGTACATTTATTGTACTAAAAGGTACTTTTATTGCACTAATAAGTACTTTTATTGTACTAAAAAGTAATTTATTGTAATAAAAAGTAATTTTATTGTACTAAAAAGTACATTTATTGTACCAAAATGTACAAAAAAGTACTTTTAGTGCACTAAAAAGTATATCTATTGTACCAAAATGCACTAAAAAGTGCTTTATTGTACAACAAGAAACCATCATGATGTCGAAAATTACTATTATTTTACCCAAAAAGTACTAAAAATACTTTTATTGTAGTAAAAGGTACTTATATTGTACCAAAAATTACAATTATTGTAATAAAAAGTACTTTTACTGTACTAAAAAGTACATTTATTGTACCAAAAAAAGTACTTTTATTGTCATCGCAAGAAAGAAGTTTAGCAAATGGTTTCTCGTAGTGAATGGTTGTGAAGTTTTTCGAGTCTATGCACTCAAGAAAGAATTCTCATTTTGTTGTGAATTCTGGTGCACTTTACTGCACTAAAAATAACTTTTATTGTACTGAAAAGTAGTTTTATTCTACTAAAAAGTGCTTTTATTTTACCAAAAAGTAATATTATTGTAACAAAAAAGTGATTATATTGTACTAAAAATTATTTTTATTGTACTAAAAATTATTACTATTGTACCAACAATTACTTTTATTGCACTAAGAGGTACTTTTATTGTCCTAAAATGTACTATTGTACCAAAATTCCAAATGTACTTGTGGTGTACCAAAAAGTATTTGTATTTTTACAAAAACTAATTTTTTTTATATTTAATCAAAAAGTACTTTTATTGTACAAAAAAATACTGTTTTTGTACTGAAAAGTACTTTTATTGCACTAAAAAGTACTTTTATTGTACTGAAAAGTACTTTTATCGTACCAAAAAGTACTGTTATTGTACAAAAAGCTACTATTATTGTACCAAAAGGTACTATTATTGTGGCAATTGTAAAGTAAAGTAAAAAGTACTACAATGGCACTAAAAAAAGTACTTAAATGTACTTTTATTGTACTAAATAGTACTTTTATTATACTAAAAAGTACGTGGATTGTATTAAAAGTACTTTTATTGTACTAAAACTTACAACAATTGTCCCAAAAGGTACTTTTATTGTATCAAAATGATCTAAAAACTACATTTATTGCACTAAAAAGTACTTCTTTGGTACCAAAAAGTACTATTATTGTGCCAGTAGTATTTCTATTGCACCTAAAAGTACTTCTATGGTACTAAAAAGTAATTTAATTGTACATTAATAATATTGTACTAAAAAGTACTTTTATTGTACAAAAATGTACGTTTACTTTTATTTTATTGTACCAAACATTACTACTTTTGTTGTACTAAAATGTTCTTTTATTGTACCAAAAAGTACTTTTATTGTACCAAATAGTATTTTATTGTGCCACAAAGTACTTTTATTGCATTATAAAGTACCTCTATATAACAAAAAAAAGGTAATTGTACCAAAAACACTATTTCCATACTGTTCCAAAAAACACTTCAATCTTATAAAAGTGATATTATTGTACCATCAAGTAATTACAGTGATCCAAAAAGTACAGCTATTAAAGCGAAAAGTACCTTTAATGTACCAAAAAGTATTTCAAATTTTTAGTTGGCGATTCTTCCGATCATTAAGATAGCCTTAATTTAAATTTAGCAATGTGGTCTGCAAAATTTTTGGCTCAAACAAAAGAGCCTAAAACGTGACAAATTCCCCTATACGATACTTACTAACTTCAAATTGATATTAAACTATTTTGGCATGTAACTTGACAAAACGAATGATGCAGAACTTCGTCTTTTTGGGGCTACTTTCACTTGCAGTTCTCAGAATTGAGTCCCAAAATCATGTGTTGTACTGTGTAATGGACCTTTCCACTATTACCAATAATATCCTCAAATTATAGTCTCAGAGCATGTTATTGTATGTATGATGTATGATGATGTTAATACAAAGCTAACTTTTCAATTGAGCTATGAGCAAACTTTTGCAAATTCTTCTACTGACTATTATTTTTGTACCATACAAATTTAAATTCCAACAAAGCAAAAGTTTTGCCAAAGTCCTGTTGTGGAAAAATGTTTAAACTCTTTCCCTAAAAATTCCTGTCAAGCATTGACATACCTCATGTAGCATTAGAGACTTTAACGAGAATATCACCAAAACGGATATAAATGCAAATGAATTCCTTTGGATTGGGCTTTCAATCAACAAACAGATAGACAGACAGAGAGATACTGTGAAAAGAGAGAGAGTTGAAACAAACTGCCTGCAGTGATAGTCTCATTACGGTTAGGCAGAGAGACGGTGAGAAAGAGAGAGAGTGAGAGGGAGGGGAGGCAGTAAAAATATGTAAATTGTAGTCAAAGCAGTATAGAATGACAAAGTTCCTCCAACAGTTAAAATTTGATGGATTATATGTTTTTCGACTAGTATTTGTTAGGCATCTTTAATACTCGTCTAGTGTTGTATAAATTTTGAATACAAATACAAATACCTAAGTAGAAAAGTTTCCTTTATTTATTTTTTGTTACTCTTCTATAATAGCACAAAAAACAATTGCTAACACGTACTTGTAAAGGAAATGGAAAAAACTTTTGTAGTCATTGGCACAGCTTCGATAAGCTGTGTTATTAGTGTTGTTCTTGTGATCCCTTTTAGCACTTCAATGTCAAGATTCAACACCTCATTTTCATTTTCACATTCACATTTCGTTCAATGTCATGCACAAGTTTTTAAATCAGTCAACTAGACCGGCATCAACGTTGTCACTGTTCTATCTATCTTTGCCATCACATACACATCCCGGTGGCGGGCGCCACGTCACAGACGCGCCCTACCCATCATTACATCACAGGCAGTTTCCTTTTCAGGCTTAGAGTTTTTAGAGCGAAACGAACGTTGTCTAACGTGTGCTCTGAATTTAAATGAAATCGTTGGCTTAGCTGTGTGTGTATGCTGATGCAATATACAACAGCTCATGTGGCTGAGAGACGAATTTTGGTGTGTGTTTTTTTTTTCTGTTCTTATCAATTTAGTTTTCAAATACCTGTAAATTGTTTCCTTAAGCACAAATTCGGCGGCAGCTGCAACACAAGCCCAACACCACTTTTGGTAAATATCAATGAAAGTTGTTGTTGTTAGGTGTAACTCAGATGTGGGGGAGCACTTATCCAAAACCGGAGTTAAGTGCCAATGTCCTTAAAAGAAAAAAATAAATAGCATGGTATATCATTAGACGGGGTTTTCTTAGGGTTATGCAAAAATACGGTAAGGTAGACAGCCCTAGTCGTCGAAAGTTTAATTTAAACTAGGCGGCCAATTAAATTGAAAAATAAATCTATATAATTACATAAAACACAAAAAAATGTTACGATCCATCTCCGTTATAGACTTTGTAACCATCTAAGTGATGTAACCCCTATGCCTAATAAAAATTTACCCATTGGGGATAAGAAAGTACCTAGGCAACAAGACATATATCACACCTCACTAGTCACAAGCCTACACAATTCGTGCGATATTTGAAACAAGCGTTGCACATTGTCTTTAAATATTCTCAAGAATGCATGGTTATTTGTCAATAACCCAGTACAACACATGATTTTGGGACTCAATTCTGAGAACTGCACGTGAATGTAGGCCCACAAAAAAGAAGTTATGCATCATTCGTTTTGTCAAGTTACATGCCATAATAATTGAATATGGATTTGAAGTAAGTAAGTGTCGTATAGGGGAATTTGTCACCTTTAAGGCTATTTTGTTATATCTTTTGTTTGCTTTTCAAATATTTACATTGTGCAGATACGTATGAGTAACCCTGAATCAGGTCCGTTAAGTATACGTATGATTTTGGGACTCAATTCTGAGAGCTGCAGGTGAAAGTAGCCCCAAAAAGAAGAAGTTCTGCATCATTCGTTTTGTAAAGTTACATGCCATAATTATCTAATATCGATTTGAAGTTAGTAAGTATCGTATATGGGGAATTTGTCACGTATTAGGCTCTTTTGTTTGACATAACATAAATACTATATGGTGGCGTATGATTATCATAAGTAATATTCCACATAAATCATACGCAACGGAGTACAACTGTTTTATTGTTACTGCTACAAACTTAACCCAGTTCAAAATCATTTGATGAATGGAAACGTGAAACTGTTACTTATGTAGGGAAACGTTATATGAACAGATTAAAGGAATTGAAATTTTTAATTTTCTTAAATTTGTTTGAGCTAAATCGGTTCTCGGTTCTCGAGTTATTTCAAACGAAAGAGCCTAATACGTAACAAATTCCTCTATACGATACTTACTAACTTCAAATCGATATTGAATTATTATGGCATGTAACTTGACAAGACGAATGATGCAGAACTTTTTCTTTAAGGGGCTACTTTCACGTGCAGTTCTCTGAATTGAGTTCCAATTCAATGAGCTGAAAAATGTTGTACAGTGTAATTATTATTTAAATTTACGTGGCAACTTAACGTTGGCGACTTTAGTAAATACCAATCAACTATGATTGCAGGTTTCGTTGCCACCTGCAAATCAATTTTAAACTATAATTTATATCTTAGGAGTTGACTTAAGTACTAGAGTACGTATATAGGTTATGTTTATAGTTATACAATGAATATCCTTCTCACACTCGATAGTAGTTACAGTTGTGCTGAAAGCGGACTACAAGTGATAATGAAAAAAATTGAAAATTAAATTAAATGTGTTAGCAACATTAAGAGAGCAACGCGAAAATACAAATACAAATTAACAATATAATCATAAAAGTGCATAATCCACAACAAGTGCAAACTTTCCGCGAAATCTAGAAGAATATTGAATAAGTGGATAAGAAAAAACTATTATAGTTTTCTTATCCGAAATTACTTAAAAAGCCAATGATGACCCGCCAAGTGTTGAGGATACAACACAAAATAACCCACGTGAAATCCATCAACAGCATAGAAGATATTCCCCTGCTGGCGATTAATATCAAAATCATGAAATTTTGTTCTTTTCTTCTGGGGAAACCCTTATGGCATCGTTATCTAATCATTGCTCCCTTTATGATTCTTAATGTCACACAAATTCTACATTTATACTATAGTCCTGAGACTGCAGATTCTAAAATACGCAATGGTTTTGTGTCCATGTTAATTTTTAACTCCAACTTAAGGGGTATCCATGTATGTTTGAAACGTTTGGAGTATGAGCGGTTTCTGGAATATTTTAAAGTCCTGTATGTGGAAATGATCGATATGAAAGATGATCGTATAAATGACATGTTAGATAAGTTGGCACAGAAGACGCAAAGTTTAACAAAAGTCAATTTGATATTGGGTAATATGGTATGTTTGGGACTGGCGCTGTTCCCGCTGTTTGCATAGGAAAGGGGTAAGAATTACTGCGGAAATATACTTATAACTTTCACAGTGTTAAAAACATATTTGGATATAATTTTTGCTTCAATTTTATAATTTTTTTGGATAATTTTATATTTTTATATTTTTATATTGTTTAAATTTTTATATTTTTATATTTTTATATTTTTATATTTTTATATTTTTATATTTTTATATTTTTATATTTTTATATTTTTATATTTTTATATTTTTATATTTTTATATTTTTATATTTTTATATTTTTATATTTTTATATTTTTATATTTTTATATTTTTATATTTTTATATTTTTATATTTTTATATTTTTATATTTTTATATTTTTATATTTTTATATTTTTATATTTTTATATTTTTATATTTTTATATTTTTATATTTTTATATTTTTATATTTTTATATTTTTATATTTTTATATTTTTATATTTTTATATTTTTATATTTTTATATTTTTATATTTTTATATTTTTATATTTTTATATTTTTATATTTTTATATTTTTATATTTTTATATTTTAATTTTTTTATATTTTTATATTTTTATATTTTTATATTTTTATATTTTTATATTTTTATATTTTTATATTTTTATATTTTTATATTTTAATATTTTTATATTTTTATATTTTTATATTTTTATATTTTTATATTTTTATATTTTTATATTTTTCAATTTTTATATTTTTATATTTTTATATTTTTATATTTTTATATTTTTATATTTTTATATTTTTATATTTTTATATTTTTATATTTTTATATTTTTATATTTTTATATTTTTATATTTTTATATTTTTATATTTTTATATTTTTATATTTTTATATTTTTATATTTTTATATTTTTATATTTTTATATTTTTATATTTTTATATTTTTATATTTTTATATTTTTATATTTTTATATTTTTATATTTTTATATTTTTTTATTTTAATATTTTTATATTTTTATATTTTTATATATTTTTACATGGATTAAGTTTTTCCCATTCGGTGGAACTTCTCGAAATTTTGACAGCATATACTTGCATGTCTGCAAGGAACAAAAGTGGGCGTGGCTCCAGACGTAGCAACCTACCCCAATATCTGGAGTAGTATAACGCAATTTTTCTAGATATTTGTATGAACTCGTTTGAGATAAATATACGTATTCTAAGGAAAAGATGGGCGGAATCAGATCAAGGTGTGTGTGCCCCTTTCATAGAACTACATTAACAAACTTTCAATATCTGGCGTACTATTAACCAGGGCAACTAGAAAATATGCATAGATACATTTTATAGTGTTATGCGTGATCAGTAAAAAAGGGCAGGATTACATAACTGGGCGTGGCCCTCCCATAGCACTCTATTGTTAGACGCTATATCTGTAGTATGGATCCATTAATATGAAAGTAAGAAGTTTAAAACTTTGTGTGTGTGTACAAATTCTACTATTGTGTGCAATTGGTCAAATAATAGCTGAGATCGTATAAGAAGGCTTTGCGAGTCCTATATATAATAAATATTTCATATCAGATATCGGTAACATTATCTTAGTGGGAGTGTTAGAACTTTGTGCGTTATTTGTCGAGCTATGGGATCTATCCGAAAAGTAGGCGTGGCAACTTCCAAAGTAACTTAAGGTAAGTAAGTAAGTATGAAATAACCGTGAATTTTGTATTTCTCTTGTCATTGCAAATCGTTTGAATGATATAGGGTTCCAACAAGACGGCTTAACATGACATACTTTGTTGAACCAAACGTTTGGTGACCGAATTGTCTCAAGAAATTGACTTGTGATTATGTCACTTCGTTCTTCTGATTTGAAACCTTCGGACTACTTTTTGAGTGGTCTATCATCATCACTTAAAAATATCTTACAATATTAATATTAACATATTTTGAGTTATAACTAAAAAGTATTGCAGCAAATATTTAAAATTTTTTGTTTGTTTATTTAATCTAGCAAACGCTTTTTGGATATGTCGGTATATTCATGTCTGCGTTGGTGAGTCCTACAAAGTCTTTGCCAATATTTCCCTTCAGCGTCGTGTATATGAGGTTGTTTTGTCAGTATTGCCCTTCAGCATTTTCTTGATCATTTGTTGCCTTTGGTTTCAGCAGCAGAACTATTGTTATAAAATAAAAGTATTTTTTTAATAAACTAACAGAAAATTTTGAATAAAAGTAAATTAAAAATAAAAAAAGCACTTTTTGATAAAATAAAAGTACTTTTTTATACAATAAAAATAATTCTTAGAACAATTAAAGTACCATTTGTGTTCAACAAAAGTACTTCTTGGTACAATAAATTACACTTCTATTTTTGGTGGAATAATTGTACTATTGGTACTATAAATTTTACTGTCTAGTACAATAAAAGTACTTTTTGGCACAATAAACGTATATTGCGTATCGAAATTCATTGTTTCAATATTTACTTTTCTTTCTTAAATTAATACAATATTTGTATTAACTGATGAAACAAAAAACCAGTAAAAAAAAGTTTTGATGAGGAAACTTAAACTTATAATATAAACTTATATATAACCTCACCCTCAGTAAAACATAAAAATTTCTACACCATTTCCAATTGAAATTCAAAGAATATCAATTCGTCCCCTTAATAAAACAATAGTGTATAATTTTTTTGGTGTTTTGTGGGCGGAATGATATATTTGTATGGGAGGTACCAGAAGGGGCGTGGCCATGTAGGCCATTTGCAATACCGTAAGTAGTTTTGGGGAAATATTAACTCGTGCAAAAAAATTGGTAGCGTCAGTCAAAGGTTATCGTACGTACCAGACAGACGGACGGACATGGCTCTAACGATGTAAAAAGTCATGAATCGACTTGGGTTCAAAGAAACCTAGAGATCAAAGTGACTCCTTCTATGTGTTAGACTTTTGGGTCGTATCAAATGATACATACCCTCACCCTAAGGTGACAAAATGTTCAACATGCAACATCCGCCAGCTAATCGAAAATTAAAATGTCGTCTTCATACCCATGTCTGTTATGCCGAGTTTTTTTACATGCCAAATTTCATCGATCTGGGAATAAAAAAAATATTTTCGCCACGCCCGATCTGCCGACTAATCAAAAATAAAAAATTTTGTATGAAAATTTTAATGCCCAGGACTTAAATTTAGTTTTTTCACCACTCCTGCGTTCACTGACCCAAAATTAATACAGTTTTGCCACACCCACTGATCCAAAACAAATATTTCGTCTGCATATTCATATTCGTGTTGCCGAGTACTACCTGGGTGTCATGTTTTATCTCTCTAGGACTAAAATACAGTTTTGCCACACCTCCTCACTGATATAAAAATAAAAGTTCGTCTATATATTCATATACGTGTTGCCGAGTACTATATGGATATCAAATGTTATTTCTCTAGGAATAACATACGGTTTGAAACGCTCTTCCGCTCACTGATCTAAAATTTAAATTCAGTTTACATAAAATTTTATCTTTCTAGCTATAAAAAAGTACATGTTCAAAATTAAAATTTCATCTACATATATTCGTTGTGCCGAGTACTATCCGTGTATTAGATTTTATTTCCGTAGCTTTAAAAAAGATCTTCCACGCCTATACCTATTAGCTGCGCAGATCTGCCGGGAGTTAATCGACACCTAAAGCTTTATTGTTTTTAGGATAGGGACCTCAGTCATGTCGATCTCAGTCGTGTTTACTGCAGATTTATGGTGTTGACGGTTCGTATTTGGTCGGTTGTGGACATATCAGGTGTAAAGCCACTCTGATATAGTCCAGTCAGGTTCACTAAGATGGGCTATAGACTTTCACATAACTCACTCGACAGTAATGGGTAAAAGGAGCCCGCGATAGTTGAAGCACACCCTTCTGTCGCCAATCTTAAGCGAAGGACATGTAACACGCAGATAACACGCAGAGTCCAACCATCGGATATGCATTCCTTTAGCCAAATCGTTTAAAAAGCTGGTGTATGCACATTGCCAGCTCATCGCGCGGGCGGCTTTAAATAGCACTGCCGATGGTCCATCGTTACCCTCAGCTATATTGTTTTTATGCTGTGCAATTGCAGTGCTGATTTCATTTTGGCTCCGTGGTGGAAACACTGTTCCGTCGCCGCTGATTGGCGTGATTTCGTCACTTTAGAATAGCACTAATTACACAAATTTACCGATTTTGACTTAATATTTTTTTTCTTTCTATATAATAATTTTCAAAAATTGGGACAAAGTTGTAAAAAATATGGATTTATTATCTGACAAAAATTACTGTACAGGTTTCACATATCCATTCATTACGAATTTGAATGCAAGACATAAAGTTACCACCAACAATCATCTTAACAAAAAATTATAAGAAAATTATATCCTTCGAACCCATAATATTTGTGTTTCAAAGTAAATACCTAAAGGATACCATTGGATAATTTGAGGTCAACATGTGTTTTGTTTTATATAAATCACAGCTTTATCGGCTGCTTAAGCTATTATTACAAGTTAAGGTGACATGTAATTTAAACATTTATATATTTTCTATGCCTTATAAAAATTTACACATTGGCAATATGAAAGTACCTAGGCAACAAGATATATAACACACCTTACTAGTCACAAGCCTCCACAATGCGCGCGATATTTGAAACAAGTCAATAGGTGACCAAATATTGGAGGTAACACTTATGCATAACGTTGCACAATGTCTTTAGATATTCTCAAGGATGCATGGTTATTTGTCAATAATTATTATTCAAATGTAAGTGGCAACTAAATATTAGCAACTGTAGTAAATATCAAACAGCTATGATTGCAGGTTTCTTTGCCACATGCAAATCAATTTTAAAATATAATTTATATCTTAAGAGTACTTTACTCAACTGCGTATGTAGGTTTGGTTCGTCGATATAAAATGGCAATCCTTCTCACACTGCCCAATAGTTACAGTTGTGCTGACGGCGGACTACAAGTGATAATAAATAAAAATTGGAAATTCAATCATAAAAGTTCACAATCCAGAACAAGTGCAAACTTTCCACGAAATCTGGAAAAATTTTGAAGAAGTGGCTAAGAAAAATATTTTTTTTAATTTTTTAATCCGAAATAATTTTAGTTACGGATAATGTCCCGCAAAGTGTTGAGGACACAACACAAAATAACCCACGTGAAATCCATCAACAGCATCGAAGATGTTCCCCTGGTGGCGACCAACATGAAAATCATGAAATTTTGTTCTTTCCTTCTGGGAAAACCCTTATGGCACCGCTATCTGCTCATAGTTCCCTTTATGTTTCTTAATGTCACACAAATTCTACATTTGTACTATAGTCCAGAGACAGCAGATGCTAAAATACGCAATGGATTTGTGTCCATGTTAATTTTTAACTCCAATTTAAGGGGTATTCATGTATGTTTGAAACGTTTGGAGTATGAGCGATTTCTGGAATATTTTAAAGCCCTATATGTGGAAATGATCGATATGAAAGATGTTCGAATAAATGACATGTTGGATAAGTTGGCACAGAAGACGCAAAGTTTAACAAAAGTCAATTTGATATTGGGTAATATGGTGGGTTTGGGACTGGCCATGTACCCACTGTTTGCCAAGGAAAGGGGTACGTATTATATTTGTATTTTTTATTATAGTTTTTGATATTTTGATACTTTTTATGTTTTTGTAGTTTTATATTTCTATTTAATCTCTAAAATATAAAAATCTCGTGTCACGCTGTTTGTCGCAGCAATACTACGAAACAGCTCGATCAATCTTTATTGCATTTTTTTTGTAAAGTTGGTATGATAATAAGTACCATTATATTTTCATACCGATAGGTGGCGCTGGGGTGGATTTATATCGAAAATTTGAATGGATGGACCAATTTAACTGAAATTCAGAATGTATGTTTGCTAGATCATGAGTTATTTTGTTATTTTGAATGAATGGACCAATTTAACTGAAAATCAATATATATATTTGTTTGATCAAGATTAACAATTTTATGTACAAACCCGACAGGTGGCGCTAGGGCGGATTCATACAGAAAGATTTACCAAATGGACCAATTTATGTAAAATGTAGCATGTAGGGTTGTCTGACCATGAGAACAATTTTTTAAATAAATTGACCAGGGCTGGAGTGGACCTAGTGGACGAGAATAAAACAATGAATTCCACAAATAGGGTGAGGGGCACGTAAAATGTATTATTGAGGCCCAGAGCATCAAAATGGTTCTTGACACTACAGATACGAATATACAGACGAAATTGTTATTTTCGATCAGTTGGAGAGGTGGCGTGGCACAAATGTATTTAGTCGTGAAGAAATAAAATTTAATACGCAGATAGTACTTGGCACTACACATATGAAGATAATGTAGAATATTAATTTTCGATCACAGGGTGAAGAGCCTTTCCTGCAATATACTTAGTGTAAACTGTAAAAAATATATAACATTAGAGTTACAAATGTAAAATATGGTAAGTGTATATAGTACTTCCTTTCATATGTTCTTAGACTACTTTCCCCCAAGACATATTACATTTGTGTCCTTAGAGCTTGGTAGATTTCATTGTTATGTATTTAAAAATATTTTAACAAATGCGACATAAACGACTTCTACGTAACTTTAATCTCCGTTACATTGCAAGATCAAAAATATGAACTTTAATATGTTTATCGTTTTTTTTTCACAAATATATATGAAACAATAACTTTAGAGACAGGACAAAGCTTATAACATTTCCCAACATATAGATCACTGTTTTACATTTAGAGATCAAACAATAAATATATGTTCTTCCCCGTCAACAGCGATACGTTTAAATTTCTGGCATATATCCAATCCCGACGCACTACGCGTTCGTTATGTTTAATGTAACAATCAAAATATTTACTAGAAAAATATTCTATGGCAGAACAACGTTGGTCGGGTCAGCTTGTATTTTTATGTTTTTTTTTATATTTTTATAGTTTTATATTTTTTTATTTTTTTATTTTTATATTTTTATATTTTTATATTTTTATATTTTTATATTTTTATATTTTTATATTTTTATATTTTTATATTTTTATATTTTTATATTTTTATATTTTTATATTTTTATATTTTTATATTTTTATATTTTTATATTTTTATATTTTTATATTTTTATATTTTTATATTTTTATATTTTTATATTTTTATATTTTTATATTTTTATATTTTTATATTTTTATATTTTTATATTTTTGTATTTTTATATTTTTATATTTTTATATTTTTATATTTTTATATTTTTATATTTTTATATTTTTATATTTTTATATTTTTATATTTTTATATTTTTATATTTTTATATTTTTATATTTTTATATTTTTATATTTTTATATTTTTATATTTTTATATTTTTATATTTTTATATTTTTATATTTTTATATTTTTATATTTTTATATTTTTATATTTTTATATTTTTATATTTTTATATTTTTATATTTTTATATTTTTATATTTTTATATTTTAATATTTTTATATTTTTATATTTTTTTTTTATATAGGTTAAGCTTCCACTAGTCAGACTATTTTCTGCAAACTTTATTAAGTTTTTTTGTCTTTTAGTATTGATTTTCAGCGTTTACATTCCCTTCTTGGATGTCTACCAGAGTCCCTGGTATGAGCTCACATACATTTGTCACATCTGTCTGTTTCCAAATGGACTTTTCATGTTTATACCATTCACCATTCTGGTGGTGACATTCATACTCTTTGCCATGTTGATGTGTCAGGTGATGCAGCATAGATTGAAAAATTCGAAAAAACTTTCCAGCGCTCAGGTTGAGGCAGAGGTCATATGGTGCATCAAATATCAATTGAAAATGATAAAGTAAGGTGGCAAGGTATAAAAATGAGACCTTTTTTTAACTCTCCTCTATTATAGATTTGTTGATACCATCAATAGCTTAACATCGTATCTTTTTTTGGTGGAGTATCTGGTATTTGGCACTATGTTATGTGCTTTGCTATTCTCAATGATAATAGTGAGTCTCATGTAATTCGCAGCGTATGGTACCATTGATTAATGTCTTCTCATCCTTCTAGTCAAAGACCTTAATTCATCGCGCCATTATAATGGTATTTCTGCTGATGATATTTACTCAAAGTTTTCTGATGTACTTTTTTGCCAATGAGCTGTATGATGAAAGTTTGGAAGTGGCCACTGCGGCTTATGACATCAATTGGTTCGACTGTGATGTGGCTACGCAGCAGGCTTTGAAATTATTAATTCTTCGAGCTCAACAATCGAGTGCTGTAAGTGAATCTCTAAAAATTTGACAAAAAACCCATTTAAACTTACAGACAAATTTTTGATTTTAAAAAATTAAGCAAATGGCAGTAATTACAAAGAATAATCAAAAAGAAAAATTGAATGAAAATTTTATTTTTCAAAAAAAAATAATTTTGTATTACAAGAAATCACATGGACTTTAAAGTTTGTCTCTCACTTATCTTCTTAATTTTCAGATTTTAATCGGCAACGTTTACCCTATGAACTTAATGAAGCTGCAATCCTTACTTAATGCTACTTATAGCTAT
Organism: Muscina levida; assembly: GCA_964034835.1. Taxonomy (NCBI): domain Eukaryota; kingdom Metazoa; phylum Arthropoda; class Insecta; order Diptera; family Muscidae; genus Muscina; species Muscina levida. Next base: position 36,006 of record CAXIUB010000132.1, on the reverse strand, counting down.
TACACTTTGCTAAAGAGGGTCTATGGCTAGGGGAAATTAACTATGAAATAAACTTGTGTGGACATACATATATATTTTTTTAAAAATTCACATTTGTAGCAACTTAATACACAATTAACTGTAGATTATATAATTAATATTTATACTTGTTAATGCACTTTTTTGAATTACTTAGATGAAATAAAAGAATATAGTTTAAATATCTCGCTGATAAAAAAAATTCCCTTATATCTAAAACGTAAAAATTTCCCTTATAAGATTCTTACTAACTTCAAATCGATATTAAATAATTATGCATGTAACTTGACAAAACGAATGATGCAGAACTTCTTCTTATTGTGGCTACTTTCATGTGAAGTTCTCAGAATTGAGTCCTCAAATCATGTGTTGTACTGTGTTAGTGATCTGCCGTCGACAATGGCGTGATCAATTTGGTTTCTCGTCACTTGATTCGGATAGTTTCGAGTGGCCTTGTGGCGGTTAAGGTTAATTACCATGTTGCAAGGTGTAGCAAAGGATGTCAGCCACAAATTGGTGTGGCTTGTTCCCTCATTCAGGCTGCATTTAGCGATCCTTAGCTATAAGTTCCATTCTCTTCCTACCATGGCATTAAAGTCCCCTAGAATAATCTGAATGTCATGGTTGGACCAGCGACAAATGTTTTCTCTAGGCGATTTTGAAATATTTCTTTAACCAGCTCGCCTTTCTCATTCCATTGGGGAATGGTCACAAATTGGACTGATGTGAAAAAATCTTGCTTAGATGCATATCGTGTCAAGCCGTTTGTCTATCGGCGTAAACCTAGGTGTTCTATACGTTTATTCACCACACATCCTTATTGAAACTCATGCCTACGGCCATGGAGCTGTAATAGAGAGCATAACCATCAATTGTCTTTGTAATGCCATGTCCTTTCCATTTCATTTCCTGGATGGAAGTTTTATCACATCCACCCGTTGGCTGATTGCACCTGGTCTGTAGTGTTCGTACATTCCAACTACAGATCCGTAAACTGTGGTCCTGTATTCGTCAGCGATAGTCATCAACTTTTGGACGGGGCCGTTTTCTATTCCTTTAGACTTTTACTGTCATATAATATTTGAAGGTAGATTACAAGTTCAAAGCCACTAAACCAGTTACCGTTCTTAGTTAAACCGCAGCACATATTAGTTTACTACGTCTAACAGATGTCAGAGAACTCAGTGAAAACGTGAGATAAGTTAGGAACTAAGATATGATCTGGGTTACGCCATGTTGAAGCCATTCCTTCCATTGCTTGGTATCTCAAATCTCCATTACTATCCGTTAACTGTATTTAACTTCTTGTTCTTCTTCTTTATTGGCAGCAATAACAGAAATTTATCTATTAGTAACCGCACGTAGCAAAGTATACCAAGCGCTTCGGTCTTTGGAGCTCCGTAGATAGTTCGTCACACTAAGCTTAGGGAACAGCTCTTGAACCTGGTCCAGCCATCGACGTTGTGGTCCAAGCCAGCGCTCTATTTGAACGCGCTTGACTACGTCGATGTTGTTGTACAACTTATACAGCTCATGATTCATTCGACGAGGTTACTCGCCATTAACGATGATGGGTCCAAATATTTTACGAAGTATTTTTCTTTCAAAAACGCCCAGATTAGATTAATCCGCCTGCGTTATTACGCAGTATTTTGCGCTGTAAAGCAAAACAGGAAGGATCAGTATCTAATAGAGTGCATCTTCATTCGTGGAGAAAGAAGGCTTTATCATTTAAACGCTAGCTCAGCGCATAGGAGCAGCGATTTGTGAACAATACTCGTCTCTTGATTTTCAGGCTGACATTATTAGTTTTGTTTATGGTGGAGCCAAGGTAGACAAAATCATCTACCACTTCAAAGTTATAGTTGTCAACGTTCACGCAGCGTCCCATATGAGTTGACTCTTTGGTCGTTGAAATAAATAACTTGGTTTTGTCCTTATTAATCACCAGACCCACTTTTGCCGACTGCTTCTCAATGCTCAAAAAGGCCGCAGTAACATACCGCAATCATAGGCCAATGATATTTACATATAGCATCGGCATACGCAAGCAACATGTGGCTTTTGTTAATTGGGGCCAGTCGTGTTTACTGCAGCCTTCCGCATGACCATCTCCATTATGATGTTAAAGAGATAGCAAGACCGACTATCGCTTTGTCTGAAGCCTCGCTTGGTAGAAAATGGCTCTGTTAGATTTGTGGCAATTTCACAGAAGATTTCGTATCAGTCAGTGTCATCCCACAAAGTCGTATCAGCTACGCGGGGATACCAAACTCAGCCATAGCATCTAATAGTTTCTGTCGTATCGGACTGTCGAATGCAGCTTTATGGATGATAAAGTCGATCCAAGATTTGTTGTAGTGTGACTATCTGGTCGGTCGTGAATTTACCAGATCTAAAGCCACACTGATAAGGTCCAATCAGTTTCGCTAAACTGGGCTTTAGTCTTTTATCTAGCACACTAGGCACGACTTTGTATGCGACAGTGGATATACACAGAGGTAGTGCATCCCTTAGTAACTTACGGATGACCTGTTTGGTGGTTGGCTTTGGATACGGAAAGTAAGCTAATGCTGATAAATAGTGTGCAGCGAATGACATCACTGTTTATAAAAGGTGCTAGACGAAGCACACCACAAGCGGCACTGGACGTGATATTGAATTAGAAGAACCTGCGGTACCATGTAGCGGCTAAAAGTGAAATAAGGTTACGAGAAGCAGGCCTTTGGCGTCAATCGCAGCCAGGACGCGCAACAATACTGTTATAGTTCTGTAGACATGGATGCAACAGAGGACTCCACAAAGGCCCTCATATCTGGTTCCGTTGTTGGATTTTACATCATTCCCGGAAACAGTGATCCCTGATAGAGAAGATTGGAAAACTTTCTTGCCCTTCAGGGGGCTGTCCATCTTCACTGATAGCTCTAAAATGGAAATTGGAACAGGATCGTGTATCTTTAGTGAGGATCTCAATTACAGGCAACACTTCGGATTGGATGACGATTGCAGTGTATTCTAGGCGGAGTTCTTCGCTATTTTGAAATCTTTGGAGGAAATACTGCCAAGGAATTTGAATTTGTGGACAATCAAGCGGCCTCAAAGGCTTTGGTATCAAAGGTCATATACAGCTATGGGCACCACTACATTGAAAGCTTTGCATGAGTTTGTGCTGCAATGTTTTATTTGTTGCAACTTTTTCGTATCGATACGAATACGTTTGCTCTTGAAGCTCTGAGAGAGCTCCCTGTCCATAGTTGGTCATAAAGTCGAAATTAGTGCACAGATGTTGGACGGCGCTCTCAAAACTGCCGGACATATTGACATTTTAGGAAACGAAATAGCGAATAGGCTCAGCACTGAGACAATTGAGCATTTGTTATGCCATTGCCCAGCACTTCATAGAAGAAGGAAGCAATTACTCGGGAAATGGTTCTTTGATAGTCTCACCGAATTGTCGTCATATAACATAGAGAATCTGGTGAAGTTCACAGATGGTTTGAACTGGCTTTTGGGCACAGGAACATAGTGTCCCTATGTAATCTCTTAAAAAAAAAACTTAATTTCCCTTTGCACCCCATGAATGAGGTATGGGATAGCTTCTCGCGTTGTTGTGAATTAACACGCTTTCTATTTTTAGATTCACAACTAACGGCACCTACTTGTTTATCGACGAATGCGAACGTCACTGTTTGAGAAGCTCTTACTAGGCACCCCGATTGAATCGACGCTTAATACTGCGAAGTTGCTGTCAACAACATTCGAGGAGAGCCGACAATGAAAGAAAAATGTATTTAGTTTTTTTCTTTTAAGATGACTGGAGCCAAGTTTGAACCTGCGATCTCCCGCATGGTAATCGCGTGTTCTAACCACTATGCCACGGCCGGTCCCATACGTAATCTCACTACTTGTAAATATGAAGGAAAGAACACACCGGAATTGTTTTTTAACGCTTCTATCTCTTTTCAGACTGAATTTTCCGTCTGTTAAACCATGAGCATCTTCCCTTCCTATTTTAGCATTAAAATATCCAAGAACAATTTAAATGTCGTGGCCAGGGCAGCAGTCGTATGTTTCCTCTAGGCGCTAGTAAAATGCATCTTTAATCTCATCGTCTTTATCTTCCGTATACACAAATCAGCGTAATGTAAAAATATTTCGCCCGGATGTGAATAGTGGCCATTCGGTCACTTACAGGGTTAAACCGCGAGACCAGGTGTCGAAGTCTCTTGCCGACTATGAAACCACATGCAAATTCGTGTCTTTCTGCATGGCAGCTGTAAAAGATGTCACAGTTCTTTCGTCGTGTGCATCCTTGTCCCTACATGGCGGAGATGTCAGCCTTGCACTTGTCGCGGAAATCCGCCAGTTGAATAGAGGCAGCTTCTCTGTAGAGAGAACGTTTGCGGGGGTCCTCAACATTTGGGGGGAGTTCTTGTTTTGTCTTTTCTTCGTGTTTTCATAATATGTATATGGTTTTGGAGAGTGGCTTATAAGGCCACCGCGCCTGATCCTAGTTTATTGGGGCTGCCAATGCCACTAAGAGAGCCGTTGTGTTAAGCTTTAGTAACATTCATAAGACGCATCGGTGGTAGCATGCCATTTAGGTTACTCAACATTGTGCCTTCTCACAATTGCTACAACGGGGGTATAATGACATTACCGGGGGAATACGTGATCTCTCGGACATTGGGAGCTGCTTGGCGACCTCCAAAGAGAGATTCTGGTTATTCCCAGGTGAATAACAATCAAGATACTGAAATTAGAAAATATAATAACAAAATATCATTCCGCTATCATCACAACTGATTCATTCTCTCAGCCCTTGCAGTACAAAGTTTCCATAGCAGCACACATACACACATTTACAAACCCAACTAGCAAAATTGTTTTCTTACTAAACTACCACAAACTTTTCATAATTAAAATTTACTTCAGTTCCATCATTGCCGTATAAACCATATCATTTAAATAAGATGCAGTTTCCTGCAAAAGAAATTTAAACTTCTATGTGGCATTGTCTTTTATCCCCTCCCTACTCATATGCCAGCCTAACATTACTCTGCATATGCAGCAAGCCATATAAAAGTTTTAACCCAAACTACACAAAAAAAAACTATACTTTATTTAAAGATCACAATAATGTTACTCTTAGTGAGACGTTTAAACAAAGTTTAGGCAACATGAAAAGCATTTCGTTTGTTTCCAAGTAAAACCTTAGGCAAGCATCATACGAAGGCCAAGAGCAGCAGCCATATTTTAGAGAATGGATAAAGTTTGTGCAACTTCAAGAGTAAAACTACTTTAAACCCTTGGAAACTGTGCATGAGTGCGTGTGTGTGTGTGTGGATAACAAGGAAAACATTTTGAACATCTGCATACAAGAAAATGAATAAATATGAGCCAAGCCAAGCCAAGTCATAGGATGTGAAGGGGTTTTGTGTTAGTCTAAGCATTTGCCAACACACAGAAAAAAACCAGCCAAACTCGAGATAAATGTTTACTATGCAAGAGTTATCTAGCAAAATGTTACCTACACAAGTTTTTTATAAGTTTACGTGGTAAACGTGAGTTCAACAATTACGAAAATTTTAAAATTTCGAAAGGAATTTGACAAATTTACATGTAGCCAGTTTAAGGTTAGCAAATTTGGAACTATAAAATTTTAAAATTCGAATTTTATTGTCTTAAATTTAAATGTCATTAACGCAAAAATTCTATTATATAACACAATGTTAAATATTTAAAATATAATTTCTCCCAAAATGCCTAAATTCTTGGCACGTTGCTCTCTAGAGAAAAACTCATCATGTTCTCCGCAAACATGTTCGCAAACATGTTTAACAATTGTTTTCCTTGAACTCAAAGTACGTCTGTGTAAGTGTGTGTGTGTGTGTAAGTGTTTGCTGCGCTCACTCTTCTATACATGTATTGCTGGCCGGACAAATTACAAGCAATTACAAGGGCTACAACATTTCTGTGCAAGACCACCAACAAGAGTGGCAACTACATACGAATGAAGTTGTTAAAAATCCTCAAACAACTTAATGACATACAAACGACTATATAAGGCTGCTGTACAGAGGACAGAAAACAGAAAAAAGGTCTGTGGCAGGAAAAAATAAATCTCAAAAATGACCGCTACTTTAAGGGGTCACAAAGCAAGAAAAACCCCCAGAACACATTGTAAACCAGCAGCGAAAAATTTATGGTTGTGGTACGTTGAAAAATTACATAAAATCAGAAAGATGAACTAAAGAAAAATCAGCAGAGAAGCAATTAAATAAGTTGGCTTTTTTCTGGGCTTAATAGTATTTTTTCATTTTGTTGTGATGTGTTTTTTGTTTGTAGCTACTGGAAAATGTCTTTATTAGACGTCCCCAAAATGTTAATTTATTCTTGGCACAAATTTGGGGTTAACTTAATTGGTACACCCAACTCTGGGGTTGATAACTTTCTTTGGGCGGCCGCTTACTGATAACGTTTTAATGAACTTAAGTTATTAAAATTGTGTTGTTGCAGACAAAAGAGTGGCAGCTCTATATTGGATGCTTCTAATATTTTTTTGGGGTTCACAAAAATGTTAACACTTCATGTTACTTATTAACTGCGGTTGAAAATTAGAAACAATTTTTGGAGACTCAATTACACGAACTTCAGCAATCTGTACTCCATGCGTTTATTTTTTAAATAAAATCATATTTTTATACTGATCCCATATATGCCAAACGTTTCTCAAGAGCGTATACTTAATACAATACAGTGTTTAATATAACTCATACGTAAGCGACATTCAAAAGAGCGACATTCAGCTATGGGCAGGGAGCTCTCTCGGAGCTTCAAGAGCAAACGAATTCATATCGATACAAAGAAGTTACAACAAAAAAAAAAACAAAAAAAACAGTGAAGAACAAACACATGCGAGGCTTTCAATGTAGTGGTACCCATAGTTGCTCAAGTTCATAAAACTAAAAAGACAACAAGTCTTCGAAAAGAACACAACAAAATGTACACTCTATAATTTGCAATACAATGTCATAATTTTAAAGTGATTTTTCAAAAATCTAAATTTTCGTTTAAACTTATGACTGGTTAACAGTCCCACGAGATGATTCTGTTCCATTTCCCCTTCGTGTGTCAAATCGACACACTGAAGAACTTGCATCACCCAACTTTTACAAACACTACACAAATATCCCTTTTGTTCTCTTTCCAACAATCACATTATCTTTTTCTCCTGCAAAGAATTTTATCGCCATACTATAATATAGAAATTTTTGACACATATCTAGTTGTTCGTCCAAAATATTTCATCAAATAGTTTATTGCTTTAAAAGCATTTGAGCTATTGCTTTTGCCATTACCATTTAATACAAGAGTCAGACGACGAACTGGCGCCTTTTTAATATCATTTTAATAGTCCTTTCAGTAGGACATAAACAATGCGACCCAAGTATTAATGGAAGAGAGGAGAAGGAGCGCAAGTTGATATACAGCTTACACAGAATACCAGTAAAGCAAAAAAAATAAATTTTTTAATTTCAATAAAATGTCAATAATAACACTAGTTTACAGTCATTTTGCAGCAGAGTTGTAAATAATTTTTTCTATAGATTTCGGCGTCCTAAACCCGAATATGAGATTTAAAAAATGAAAAATATGGATATTTTTTAAAAAATGGAGGCAAAAAATGCACTTTAAGTCTTCAGGTTGCAGCAATGTCAAAATAATTAATAACGACGCATGAATCCCTGTTTGTGTACTTTTATAATAAACTAGCTGACCCGGCAAACGTTGTTCTGCCATACAACTTCGACTCGCTCCTAAGGTAACGAATTCATATAAGCTCCAGGGTAATAGTTAAACTCAGTTAGTTCAAGTTTTAATGTGAATTAATAGAATTTAATCAGAATTAGTGAAGAGCGATCTGATAAACAATGTTTTACGATTGGTTATCCGACGTAAAAATAAACAATGAAGACGGTTTGCCAACACACGAACAGGCAACGTACAGCTGACCTTGTGAAAAGCAGGGAAATTCGAGATTAATCCCACAATCTTCCAACGATTGGCCTTGCGATTTAATGATTGTGATTGCAAAATCGAATGGGGAGTTGAACTCGCTTGAATTTGGAAGAGAAGATCGGTTAGAATAATTAGAATTCGTGGGATAAGAAACGTCTCTTTAATCACATTGATCATCAGTTTCTTGACCGACAACCGCGTACCGTTACACAATTTCAGATGATTCAAATTTCGTAACATGCCTATAATCGATCACACCTTTAGCTGTAAATTATGTGGCGGAGTGCCTTGCACATTTAAAAAATTCAAAAATTCTGTCGGATAGTTGGTCACTCTGTGAACGGATTTGTATGAATGCAGTTCTCCATCGATTCGACTTTGAATAATAACATTCAAGCCATCGACGTCCTTATTCTTCGCTGCTAGTAAGACCCGTTCACTAATCCAATTTAGATTTTTTTAATTTTGTGCAATGGAAAACTTTAGTTCCTCCTTCGACGATGGAAACTTGCAAAGGTTTTCCAGGATCGTCATCAATCCAGTTGAAACATCAACAGGAAATTGGCCATTACCAAACGCCAGTAGCTGTCTTGAAAATTCAGTAGCCGATGTGTAGTTTTGCAACGTGACTCCTATTGTTGTAGTCAGTTTCAACTTCTTAATATGCCACCACAAAGACGACGATTTCAGGCATGCATTAATTTCATCAGTAGCAGTAGATTTTCGGATGGCGGGAAGCGTTTGACGAAAATCTCCAGGCAGCAATATCGAATCTCCTTTTAAATCCTCCATCGTTCGGTCAACTGCTTCCACAGGTAGTTTATGCGCCATCGTGCATTCATCCCAAATGATGATTTTGCATTCTCGCAACAATTTCGCTGTCTCCGAATTCTTGGATATTGTGCACGTTGGCTTGTCATCTGTGAGAAGATTCATCAGCAGCTTCAAAGCGGAATGTGCAGTTCGGCTGCCTTTCAACAATGTGGCAGCAACATCAGAGGATGCAACAGCTAAAACAAATTGCGATCTTGACCGAATTGTTGCCAGTATCAAAGAAATGTAGAATGTTTTGCCTGTTCCACCGGGAGCACCAAGTAAATACCTCCCGTTCCATCGCTAACAACCTTCATCAGCGAATCATTAACGTTCGTTTGCTCGGCATTCGACAGGGGCACATTTGTACGGACTTTTTCAATCAGCTCATTCGATGAACGTCATTCGATGAACGTTTCATCAAATCAAACGATACAATCCAAATTTTGTCCAAGTTGTTCCGGAATTTTCCGAGCTTTCACCAAGAATTTTTCTATTTTCCATTCGAAATCAAATTCGACATAATTTTCCGAAATATTTCACAGTTACATCGTCCAAATTTATCAAATCATACGACAAAAGGCAAAATCTCATCGAAATTTTTTTTGTTTTTTTTTTAAATTTTTCCGGAATTTTCCGAATTTTTCAACAAAAATTTTCTATTTTTCTATTCGAAAATCCATTCCGTAACAATAGCAGACAAAATTCCATACAAAAAGGCAATTTTCGAATTTTCCAATTATCCGACTTTTCCGGAGGGTTTTCCAAAATTTTCTTTCGTAAAAACCTACTCCTGGCAATTACGAATAACTGAAAAAAAATTAAGCCAAATCGGTCCAACCGTTCTCGAGTTTTGCGCTTAGCAACACATTCAGCGACTTATTTTTATATTATAGATAGATAAACAGATTTTATCTCGTTTGTCCAATTTTTTATTGTGATCGTTTAAACAGTAAAAAGACTTTTGGTCCAGTCGACAGAAATGAAAAATATCGATATTTTTAAAAAGGATCAGCTAGGATTTCAATTTAAGCATTTTTGTGATGCATGATCAACCCAGAATACAGTGGGATTTACACTTATTATCATAATTTTCATGCAAGGTAAAGTTTAGCTTTAAGCCTACCCTGATATGCTAAAAATCCAAAAATTTACCATTTGTAGTGTCCTCTTAAAAAACGTGTAACTCTCCCTTTTATCACCCAATTTTTATAAACGATGGCTTGCTTTGGTCGGGGAAGTACAATCTTTATGCTCAATTCATGAAACTGGATTTATTTAAGCGACCAATATTTTTTATAAATTTTTTTATCAATTTAAAATAGTGATTTTACACAATAAAATTAGTTTTTTAAACTTAAAATGCTCCTAACATCAAAACTACCAAACCAATGTTAAAAGCTTGTATAGAAAGGTTTTAGGGGGGCACATTACCTTTACTTGGAGACAACGCTTGTTCAAATCGTTGGACCCGTTTACGAATTATTCTCCAATAAGCTGATGCATCTCATAAAAAAATTGCAAAATAATTCAAAATCTCATATCTTAAAAACTAATCAGAGGAAAATTTTTTTAATCTCGTATTTAGGAGGCCGAAATCTATAGAAAATAAATATTTAGAACTCTGCAGCTGACAAAAAATAAGCATTTGTAAACTGGTGTAATAAAACGTTAAAAATATAAGTATATAAAAAATATTAATAATATTAAAAATGATATTGTCATAGTTCGGTTTGAGATCAGTTCTATTGGCAATTATTTATTATTGCCAATAGGTTTTTAGTCAAGAGTGTGAAATGTATTATGTTGACAGCAGGTTAGGCGTATGACGTCATTTCGACATTAACTACAATGTCTCGTCAGCGCCATTTTGCTGTGCCTTCTCCTCTATCATCACAAACCTTAAGGGAAGAAAGCATCTCAAAGTTAATGAGAACTTTTCCCAACGGTGTGAAGAAAGCATCCTCGAAGCGCACAACATGCCAACATAATACACACACAAGCACTTGCCTATGCATATTAGGGTAATAACTTTTTGCATTTTTTGCAAATATCAAATCTCCCCAGACAAAATCGTGTAGGGCATGGAAAAATATTAAGAACTGCGTTTTTAGTTTTTCGCTATCGTTAAAAAAGGTTACGCACCAAACGCGTTAAAGTTTTGAATCAAGCAAAGTTTAAAAATTTGTTTTTTTTTTCATATGAAAATAGTACAAGATATATATCCGCCTTGTAAAACATCGCGTACTTTGAACCTATAGTTTATATCTTACAACACCTACTTTTTATCATTTATTGTTATTATTTGTTTACATACTTACATATGTATAAACCATATTTAAAAAAAAATTGTTATTAAAAAAAATTAAGAAAACATATATTAAAGGCATTTTAGAAATCGCTGTCGGTGCGTAAGGTTTTTTAGCAAATTGAACTGAAAAAGTTTTTTTTATCATTAACACAATATTTGCCATTAGAAAAGCCCTGGGGAGAATGTTGTCCAAAAAAAGTTATTACCCTAAAGCATATGTCCATCGGACACAATTGCACAGGAGTTTTGTTGTTGGCAAAGTGCCAATCCCGTTCTGCGTACCGTCAGTGTATCATCGTTCTTGAGTTTGTTTGTTGTTGATCTGTATTGAATTACGATATTGTCATAGTTCGGTTTGAGATCAGTTCTATTGGCAATTATTTATTATTGCCAATAGGTTTTTAGTCAAGAGTGTGCATAGGCAAGTGCTTGTGTGTGTATTATGTTGGCATGTTGTGCGCTTCGAGGATGCTTTCTTCGCACCGTTGGGAAAAGTTCTCATTAGCTTTGAGATGTTTTCTTTCCTTAAGGTTTGTGATGATAGAGGAGAAGGCACAGCAACAGGGCGCTGGCGAGACATTGTGGTTAATGTCGAAATGACGTCATACGCCTAACCTGCTGTCAACATAATACATTTCACAAACTCTTGGTTAAAAACCCATTGGCAATAATAAATAATTGCCAATAGAACTGATCTCAAACCGAACTATGACAATATCATAATTCTTTACAGATCAACAATAAATAAAATCAAGAACGATGAATACACTGAAGGTACACAGAACGGGGTTGGCACTTTGTCAACAACAAAACTCCTGTGCAATTGTGTCCGATGGACACATGCATAGGCAAGTGCTTGTGTGTGTATTATGTTGGCATGTTGTGCGCTTCGAGGATGCTTTCTTCGCACCGGAGGAAAAAGTTCTCATTAACTTTGAGATGCTTTCCTTCCTTAAGGTTTGTGATGATAGAGGAGAAGGCACAGCAAAGGGCGCTGACGAGACATTGTGGTTAATGTCGAAATGATATCATACGCCTAACCTGCTGTCAACATAATACATTTCACAAACTCTTGATTAAAAACCTATTGGCAATAATAAATAATTGCCAATAGAACTGATCTCAAACCGAACTATGACAATATCATTATTCTTTACAGATCAACAATAAATAAAATATTAAAAATATTAAAAATATTAAAAATATTAAAAATATTAAAAATATTAAAAATATTAAAAATATTAAAAATATTATAAATATTAAAAATATTAAAAATATTAAAAATATGAAAAATATTAAAAATAGTAAAAAATGTAAAAATTTTGAAAATATTACAAATATTAACAATACAAAAAATATTAAAAATATTAATAATATTTAAAATATTAAGAATATTGAAAATATTAAAAATATTATGTGGATTATGTTGACGTGTGGTCTTCGTTGATACCATTTTCGCACCGGTGTGTGTGAGCTTCACATTGATTGCTTAAGGTTGTGATACTGAGTGGAGAAGGCACAGCAAACGGCACTGATGATGATGGTTTTGCAACCATCGAAATAGCTATCTGCCTTGCCAGCTATCAACATAATCCATTTCACACAACTCTTGTAAAACAAATTCTATTAGCAATAATAGAAAAGATCTTGAACCGAACAATGCAACCAAAATATTAAAAATATTAAAAATATTAAAAATATTAAAAATATTAAAAATATTATAAATATTAAAAATATTAAAAATATTAAAAATATTAAAAATATTATAAATATTAAAAATATTATAAACTAGTGGGCCCGGCAATGCTTCGCTATTGCATATTAACTTGTAATATATTTCACATTTAGGTCTACAAAGTACTTTGAAAACGGTACTTAAGCTCGACAATAATATGTTGAGTTAATTAACTTATATAACTAATTTGAAGTAACTCCTTAACATGGAAGTTAACCAATTACGTTTTATTGTTGTAAATGCTAATAAAAAGTTCATCAGCAAAGTCATATCTATAGTACCGACATGTAGATTAAGTTTTTTCTGTATGTAGGGCGAAAAACCACTTCTTCCACTAATCAGAAACCTACATTCCGCTAAGGATCAAAATTTAATTTTTATTTTGATCTGTAGTAGCGGATACTAACTATCTCTTTGAACATAAAAAACACTTTTGTTGTGCCTTGACCGCAAATAAAAATTCAGTTTGAAGCTTCATGCCTTTAGCCATAAAAACTTTTTTTGTCATGTCTTCTTCTCACACGGATCAAGAATATTCCGGAATACTATTTTTGTATTGAACTCGCATTACAATTTTTTGAGATAATTCGTTCACCAACGTTTGGCTTAACAAAGTGATGGTCTCACGCGCTGTATGGCATATTACACCGTCGTGTTGGAACCATATCTCTTTCAGCTGCTCAGATGGATCATTATACGAGGGCTGCTATATATATTTCTGGCCTAATAATGAAAATGCGAATATTTATCATCAAAAATTGTTTTATTGTTTTTCAAAGTATTCTCCAGCCTGATTTATACACTTTTGCATGCGCTCAAACCAATTGTCGAAGCACTTTTTCCACTCCGATTGAGACACCTCCAAAACATGGTTTTTGAACGCTTCAACAGCATCTTCTGGGCACGAAAATCGTTGACCACGCATTTTTTTCTTGATGTGCGGGAATAAAAAGAAGTCATTGGGTGCCAAGTCAGGGCTGTACGGCGGATGACCCATCAATTCGACGTTTTGGCCGGTCAAAAAGGCGCTGGTTTGAGCCGATGTGTGAGAGCTCGCGTTGTCATGGTGAAGAATGATTCGTCTTCTCTTGTTTGTTTTTCGAATTTCTCCGAAGACTTCAGGCAAACAAATTGTGGTGTACCCCTCAGAATTGACCGTCCTTCGTTGCTCAAGCGGAACAGTCGCCACATGACCAGTTTTGCCGAAGAAACAGGCGACCATTTGCTTCGAAGTGCTTCTTCCACGAACAACTTTCGTTGGATTGGGCTCGTCTTCGAAGAAACACACGGTCGATTGTTGTTTTGTTTCGGGCTCATACGCATAGATCCAAGATTCGTCACCTGTGACGATCTTATGAACATCTTTTGAAGCACCGCGATCGTATTTTTTCAACATTTCTTTGCACCAATCGACACGAGCCTTTTTTTGAGCGATTGTCAAATTGTGCGGTATCCAACGACAACAAACCTTTTTTACGGTCATGTGTTTATGTAATATCGAATGTATGCTGGTGGGAGAAATGCCCAAGGATGCCTCTATCTCCCGGTATGTCACATGACGATCTTGCATTATTAGTTCACGCACGGCATCAATGTTCTCTGGCACAACGGACATTTTTGGACGACCTTCACGGAATTCGTCGTTGAGCGAACTGCGACCACGATTAAATTCGTTATACCAGTTTTTCACGGTGCTATATGATGGTGCTTGATCACCATACAAAGACTTAAGTTCATCGATGCACTCTTGTCTGGATAATCCACGTCGAAAGTTGCGAAAAATTATCGCACGAAAATGCTCACGTGTCAATTCCATTTTTTTAACGGAATTGAATTGTTCAAAGCTCTGTAAGTTTAACAATTCACGATTAAATGACAACACGTTCTGAGTGATGTTATGATAACAAATGTCAACCTTTCCAATGGAAATATCAGATTGCACCTGGCAACACTTATTGTTGCCTAGGCCAGAAATATATATAGCAGCCCTCGTATGCACCCTCAACTTCACAAAGGGGTCCATAAGTATAGCGAATAGAACGTGCATTTTGAAAATAAATTTGCAAGATTTGTAAACGTTGTTCTTGTGTAGTTTTTACATGGTGATTTTCCAAAATATACTAAAAGAAAGTCTATCACACTTCATTAGTATGACAGCTAGATTTAAACTTTTAACTATCAGAAGTTCTATAATTCAAAAAAAAAAAAAAATTAACCCATATTTACAAATGTTTGCTAATGTTACCTCTGACATACTATAAAAATTAAAATTGTACCGCAATAAAACAAAAGGTGTTTTCCAGTATAACTACAATGAATATTGCTTTATTTTTCTATATGTATGATTTATTAACGATTCGCCCTCTTGAAAAGTAAATGAAAAGTATCTGGTGTATGGACCATTATTTGATACAGTTTAAAAATTTAACTATTGAAGTGCGTGGGCAGCGCACTAAAAAAACGTGGTAATCGTATACCAGTATCGAAATGTACGATGAATTCTTAGAAAATTTCACTTAGAAACTATATGTCTACAATCGATTCCTAGTTCGCGCTGAGAAGCATAAAGATTTCAGGTTGAGATATATTTTTAGCAATTTTTCAGTTACGTCAGACCTACCATTCCGATGTTTGGTGACCAAGACGAAGAGAATAGTATATTTTTGACATTGTTTTGGATCCCGACCAATATTCTGAAAAATGATTATTAAAAACGTAATTTCCGTATGCCAACCGTCAGAGGCCATAACTTTTTAACCAATGCATAGATTTGCATTATTTAGTTTGCTGGGAAGTTAGTTTTACGCAGAAGATCTCGAAAAATATATATCTGAAGTTTTCGGTTTGTGCTCATTTAAAAACCAAAAAAAATTTCTATCTGAAATCTTCATGCTTCCCAACGCGAGCTAGGAATTGATTTTAGACACAAAGTTTTTTGGTGAAATTTTCTTACAATTCATCGTAGATTCCGATTTTGGTTACGATTTTTGCGAATAAAAAAATTGGCCCCCCTTACTGTTCATATCTCTAGGCGCAATATTTTATGGAATTTTGACAGTTATTACTGTTTGTTTAAAAAGGGGTGTGGAATAGCCCACTTCCACCCTTACTGTAATTCATACTGCAACAACAATATATGTTACAAATCACATCTTCATACCTCTGATAGTTCAAGGGATATAGTCTTTTTTACTTTAAACTTGTATGGGCGGTGCCACGCTCCTTTATCCAATCACAACTAACTACAGCCAGTGACTAACAACAGGTCATCAGTACCACTTTTTAAAATTATCTTATAAATCAGTATATTAGAAAAGCCGTCAGAGCGATTTTTGAAAAGGGGGCGTGGCACCCCCACTTCCACCATGGCTGTAATTAATACTGCTCCAACAACATATATAACAAATATCATCTGCATACCTCTGATAGTTCATAAGATATAGCCCTTTCTATTTTTACTTTGTATGGGCGGTGCCACGCCCCTTTATCCAATCACAACCAGGGACTATCAACAGGTCAACAGTACCACTTGGTAAAATTTTCGTATCAATCGTTCTATTAGAAAAGCCGTTCGAGTGATTTTTTAAAAGAGGGCGTGGCACTGCCTACTTGCACCCTGTCTGTAATTCTAGCTGTACGAACAACATATATACCAAATCTCATCTTCATACCTCTGATAGTTCATGAGATATAGCCCTATCGATTTTCAAGTTGTATGGGCGGTGCCACGCCCCTTTATCCAATTGCAACCAAATGTAGTCAGGAACTATCTACTTGTCAACAGTACCTCATGGTAAAATTTTTGTATCAATCGATCTATTAGAAAAGCCGTTAGAGAGATTTTTGAAAAGGGGGCGTGGCACCGCCCACTTCCATCCTGGCTGTAATTAATACTGCTCCAGCAGCATATATACCAAATCTCTACTTCATACCTGTGATAGTTCATGAAATATAGCCTTTTTAATTTTCAAGTTGTATGGGCGGTGCCACGCCCCTTTATCCAATAACAACCAAATGTAGTCAGGTACTATCTAGAGGTCAACAGTACCTCATGGTAAAATTTTTGTATCAATCGGTCTATTAGAAAAGCCGTCTGAGCGATATTTGAAAAAAGGGGCGTGGCGCCGCCCACTTTTTGAAAAAATAAAACCTTTTAAACCATCCGGAAGCTATAGCGAACAAAACAAAAAAACAATTTTGAAAATCGGTCCAGCCGTTTTTGAGTTTTAGCGAGACAACTGCACAGCAATTCATTTTTATATATAAGATATTAAAAATATTTAAAATATTAAACCGAGAACACGATGTTTTCAATTCAAGGGAGTTTATTAGACTGGATAATTCGAATGAGGAAAATAAAAAGTACATTGAAATTCTAATATTGTCATTTGTCTGCTCATAGAATGTTGACTGATGAAAGTATGAAATATGCAGGGTTGTAATTGAACGGCTTTGTAGCTCCAGCACCTCCCCGCGAAGTAGAGATACTACAAGCTGTGCTGATCAGGAGACATTAAACACAAGTTTGATGAACAGTTGTGATGTTTGAGTTTGCTTAGTCCCTTCGTAAGCATGTCAGCTGGCATTTTGTCTGTAGATAAATATTCAAGAAAAAAAATTTTTGTTTTTGATATTGTGCATCGCCTGCAACCATCTTTCAGCTGTCTCTTCGACGTTTTGACTGTGACTCTTGGTGTTGTGAGATCCCATCGGCTTTCCTGATTTTATTTTATTCAATATAGACTCCAGCTGATCCGATACTTGCATATACACGCTTTCTTCAAGCTTGCCCTTCAGATATGCCGTGTTAACATCCATTTGATTTGATGGAAGTAAGTTTCGGGGAAGTCTTCGCCCGGGCGTAAGGCGTAGCCTTTTGCTACCAGACAAACCTTCTTCTTTTCAGCCGCTGTTCCATCTTCTTTTGTTCGAAATACTAGTCGGTTACCAATAAGTTTTCTCTGATCGGGGCATTCGACGATCTCCCAGGTGTTGTTGCGTATTTGTGCCAAATATTCGTATTCTGTTTCAGCCTTTCAATCTGTTGCGTTATCCATTTCGATAACCTGAGTAAACGTCGTCGGATCCGTCTGCATTGTCAGAAATACCAATTCGCATTCTTCATATTCTTCTTCTGACTGAGCTAATGGTTCACCGTCAACGTCGTCCTCTTCGCCGTCAGTTTGTTTTGCTAATTGGAACTGTTTCTTAGGCCGTCCGCGTAGACCTAACAGCTGCAACCCAACCGCATAACTTGTTGTTTGCCAAATTAAGCGTTTGATCCATTGTCGACAGCTATTTAAAATTGTTTATGTTTGCACTCATATGCAAAGTGCAACCGCTGTCTAAAAACCACCGTTAGTTTTTTACAGTTCTCTTCAATTTTTCTCTCTTTGCATATAAAGCATTTGACTCATTTCTGTCCTCTTTTGATTTCGGGACTCGGATTCTTTTAGAATTTCATTACGGAGTATTTTGGGCTTTGGCAATTCGTCACGTGTTTCTAAGGCACACTGAAAAGTCTCGAACGAATCTGGAAGACTGTATAAAAGTAAAATGACCAAAAGTTCGTCACCGATTGAGACACCGATCTCATTTTATTTTGCCACAGCATCGAAAAAGTCATTTAGATCTTCCCGAACTTTGTCATTTTCACGCATACGTGATGATGCGACCTGTTTCAGCAATATAGCTTTACGCGCAGGGCCTTTTGATTGATAGGTCGATTTTAACCTCAACCACACATGTCTTGCAGTGGTACTTTCTGCAATCAGACCCAATTCTGACGGATTCATCGCAAGCATTAAATCAGCAGCAGCTTTTTGATCTTGTTTTTTTTCACAAAGTAGCCTCCACAGGTTCTTCGGGACATTTAACGTCATCGTCGACATACTTTCGATTTAAAATCGAGAAATTTCTTTAGATAATTATTAACTTCAATAAAAAGCACTTTAGGGTTCTTCACTCAATATAAGGTTAGATTTGCCTTTCTGGGCCCATAACTTATTAAAACGAAAACACGATGTTTTCAATTCAAGGGAGTTTATTAGACTGGATAATACGAAGGAGAGAAATAAAAAGTACAATGAAATTCTAATAATGTCATTTGTCTGCTTATAGAATATTGATTGATGAGAGTATAAAATATGCAGGGTTGTAGTTGAACGGCTTCGTAGCTCCAACAAAAAAATAAAAATAAAAAATAGAAAAAAAATATTAAAAATATAAAAAATATTATAAAATAAAATGCAATAGTTGAAGTACCGATTTATTTAACTTAAAATCACTACATAAATGTTACTGTCGCCTAAAATTATAATCAAACTTTTGGTTCTACATTCGATGGGATTTGAATCAAAATCCATTTATGTTAAGCTCTCATCCATAATTTAAAGCAAGTTGCAAAATTTTTTTAGTATTATGCAATATGTCTCTGTTTGTGTATCTGTGCAACCACAAATATCATAATAATTTGATGTTTCCTATTGCCCCCATAAAAATGTTGTCACAATTTTTGTGTCCTTTCCTATCTATGCTATGGTGTTGTGAGATGTGATAATAATGTGACAATTGTAAAAACTGACATTTAAAACCATAAATTTTTAATATATTGGATAACAATATTTTGTGTGTTGTTACAAAATTTTACTTGCATGCCTCATGTTTTTAGAAATTTTAGAAATAACGTTGCGATTCGTATATAGTTCATATATTAAATTTGCTTATATTTCAATTCTAAGTGAAAATAATATGTTATTATGTAATGGCTGAAATGATGCTTCTTATTGCTTGAGTGCATTTTCGATATCAGATGTCTTCAATGAAATTTATAGAAGACTAGTGGGCCCGGCAGTGCTTCGCTATTGCATATTAACTTGTAATATAATTCACATTTAGGTCTACAAAGTACTTTGAAAACGGTACTTAAGCTCGACAATAATATATTGAGTTTATTTAGTTATGTAACTTAGTTAAAGATATTCCTTAACATAAAGTTAACCTTAACATTAAAGTTAACTCCTTAACATTAAAGTATGCTAACTATCTCTTTGGTCATAAAAAAAACATTTTTGTTATGCCTTCTCCTATTGACCGCAAATGAAAATTCCGTTTGAAGCTTCATGCCTTTAGCCATAAAAACTCCTTTTGTCATGTCTGCTTCTCACACGGATCAAGAATAATCCGGAATACTATTTATGTATTGAACTCGTATTACCATTTTTTGAGATACATCGGTCACCAACGTTTGGCTTAACAAAGTGATGGTCTCACGCGCTGTATGGCATGTTACACCGTCGTGTTGGAACCATTTCTCCTTCAAATAATGTGCAATGACATGATAAATAAAAAAAAATCAATTGATCGTCCACTGGCTCTAGTTCTTCTACCAGTTGGATTTTATATGAATGTGGGCCAAGATCTTTCCTCAGCATTTGCAGAGACCTAGTTGCTAAGAAAGACGTCGGTTCGATAAATTCGAGTCCCCTGTCACACTAACGTCTACAGCGTCGATGGCTTCTATTAGCTGCACCTCAACTTCACTTCATTATATGCACCCTCAGGTAGAGATATTTTTTTTAGCAATGAGCAATTATTCAGTTACTTCAGACCAATGGGCCCGGCTCTAATTTTTACCTAACATTCCGATGTTTGGAGACCAAGTCGAAAAGAATAGTATATTTTTGATTTTTTTATTGGGATCCCGCCCAATATTCTGAAAAATGATTTTTAAAAACTTAATTTCTGTATGCCAACTCTCAGAGGCCATAACTTTTTAACAAATACATAGATTTGCTTCTGTAATACCTTATTTAGTTTGTAGGGAAGTCAGTTTTACGCAGAAGGTCTCAGAAAATATATATCTGAAGTTTTCGGTTTGTGCTCATTTAAAAACAAAAAAAAATCTTTATTGGAAATCTTCATGCTGTCCAACGCGAGCTAGGAATTGATTTTAGACACAAAGTTTTTTGGTGAAATTTTCTTTAAATTCATCGTAGATTCCGATTCCGATTTTTTTGCGAATAAAAAAATATACTGTGGAATTTTGACAGTTTAAACCGTTTGTTTTAAAAAGGGTGTGGAACAACCCATTTCCAAATTTACTGTAATTCATACTGCAACAACAACATATGTTACAAATCTCATATTCATACCTCTGATAGTTCATGAGATATAGCCCTTTTAATTTTCAAGTTGAATGGGCGGTGCCACGCCCCTTTATCCAACGCCCCACAACCAAATATACCCTGGGACTATCAACAGGTCAACAGTACCACTTGGTAACATTTTCGTATCAATCGATCTATTAGAAAAGCCGTTAGAGCGATTTTTGATAAGAGTGCATGGCACCGCCCAGTTCCTCCCTGGATGTAATTAATACTGCTCCAACAACATATATACCAAATCTCATCTTCATATTGACGCCCTATGCTCCAATGGGAGTTAGAGGAACACATATATATATATCATCTTCATACCTCTGATAGTTCATGAGATATAGCCCTTTTAATTTTCAAGTTGTATGGGCTGTGCCACGCCCCTTTATCCAATCACAACCAAATATAGCCAGGGACTATCAACAGGTCAACAGTACCACTTGGTAAAATTTTCGTATCAATCGGTCTATTAGAAAAGCCGTTTATTTCATAGATCCCCGAAGATGTGATTTACAATAGCTAAGTATATAAATTAAATGAATGGTTTGAGTAAAATGGAATAGCAACGAATTGGCAATTTCTATTCCCTAAATGTGGAAAACTCCAAACAATGTATTGCCTATGTTATCCGCGGGGTTATTCTGAAGATGCTCTGAAAATTTCATCAAAATCGGCACAGCCGTTTTCGAGTCCATACGTTGCAAACATACAAACATATATATATAGGAAAGGGGAGTTTTTATCCCTTTTGCTATTTTCACTATTTTACTTGCGAGGTTATTCGGAAGATTCCCTGAAAATTTCATCAAAATCGGTCCAGCCGTTTTCGAGCCCATACGTTACAACAATACACACATCCCCACACACTCACACACAAACATACATGTTTCGAAATGAATGCAGTGTTCGCTATAACTCAAGAACCAATGCACATACAAAGACCGTTTATACATAAAAACCTTGGTATTAACGTTACCTTTCATATGAAGTTTGCAGAAACAAAATCGGTTCACGCATTCCAGAGAACATCAATTTCTAACACAATGCAACTTATTTTTATATATATAGATTATTTTTGTCGAAATACATTAACTGTCTATTTCGGCCTTTACGTTACATTCATAATAACATAACATTCAAATTTTTTAAAAAAAAAATAAGCTTAGAAAATTTAACTCGAGGTGATCTAAGATAAGAAATCAATATCTTTCACTTGTACTGACTATTTTAGGTCACTATTAACACAGAGCTTTGGAAAAATTCTTAAGACTTAAAATCCTAAAACTTTTAAAATTTAAACGTTGCCCAGACCATCTGATGGGTTACTTCCTTAATGCAAATACTAGTTGTAAATTGCTGCGCTGAACACACTGTTTTTTCTTCTCTAGTCGAAACTTAATGTAACATGCAATTGCTATCGATGCACTTGCTCTATAGAATGTAGTAGATACTGTTACGCGATACTTTCCTTGTTCGCTACAAATGAAGCACAACAACAACACAATTGCCACAATAGAGTTAAGCAAAATTGTTGCTGTTTGCAAAACACCATACACTAGTTTGCTCTTTTTCGTGTTGTACCACAGCAAAATGCTCAACAAGAAAATAAAGCCACATTAAGGATATGAAACCCACAATGAGGATATTTGAGGTTAACACTCTGTGCACAATTTCGGCTTTCATGTTAAAGTTTCGCACTTTACTTGCCGTTGGCTGCATTTCTTTACTTATCTTCAAATATTTTGCTTGAAAGAGCGGCCACATACACAAAGTGATGGCGCCACGATGGCGCTAAAGTTCGTAGCCTTTGCAAGGACAACAACAACGACAACCCATACTAGACATGCAACATGCCAAGTAAGTGAGTGGTCCGAAGTGAATCTATACTGGAGATATTGGCAGCTACAGCTACAATGGCATTGCATGTTTAACTAGCATTCATATAAGCATTCACTGGCTCACTGAACGTTCATAGCCTACGCAACGCGATTGCTAACACCCACATTGATACCCAGTTGCAGGTCCTTGCTTAGGGTAGTTGAACTTCACAGGCGGCACTACGACAATCACAAAGTAAAGGATTTTGAATTGTAGGAGGTGGTTTTGTATTTCGCTTTAAACAAGTGTCATTCTTTTAAGATATGAATGAGAAATATTTTTAAGGCGAGCAGAGTTCAAAGTAAATTTATTATCCTTTTAAAAGGTTTAGTATTTTTAACAATTCAAATATTTTTAATATTTGTAATATTTTTAACATTTTTTATTTTTTTAATATTTTCAATGTTTTAAATATATTTAATATTTTTAATATCTTTAATATTTTTAATAATTTTAATATTTTTTCACATTTTCAATATTTTTATTATTTTTAATATTTTTAATATTTAAAATATTTTTAAAATTTTTAATATATTTGATATTTTTAATATTTTTAATATTTTAGATATTTTTAATATTTGTAATATTTTTAGTATTTTTAATATTTTTTATATCTATAAATATAAAAATGAAATGGTCCACGTATGTCATACCATCACTTGAGAACGGCTGGAGCGATTTGGCTGATTTTTTTTTTATTCGATTCGAAATTTTTCGTAGATTGTTCGTGTTAAAACTCAAATCCAGGTGGCGCTAGGGTGGATTTATATCGAAAATTTGAATGCATGTACCAATTCAACTGAAATTTAGAATGGATATTCGTTTGATCATGAGAAAACATTTTATGTACAAATGGACCCGGTAGGTGGCGCTGGGGTCGGTTTACAATCAAAATTTTAACGAATGGGCCAATTTAACTGAAATTCAGAATCTATGTTTGTTTGATCATCAGAAAAAATCGTATCTACAAATGGACATGGTAGATGGCGCTAAGGTGGATTTATATGGAAAATTTTAATGCATGTACCAATTTAACTGAAATTTAGTATTTATGTTTGTGGAACCTTGAGAAAAAAATGTTTGTATAAATTGACCCGGTAGGTGTCGCTAGGGTGGAATTATAATGACAATTTTTACGAATTAAACAATTTGACTGAAATTTTGAATGTATATTTGTTTTATTATGAGAATTTTTTGGTATATATAGACCTACATTTGATTTGGCTGGAGTTGAATTATTTCGAAAATTTATATCGATTGTCCGATTTTACTTAAACCTAAAATATATGATTTTTTTGACATGAGAAAATTTTGAATGTATGTTTGGAACCAGTTGCCGGTGTTTAGCTTATGATACACTTAATTATTGGAATGTCATTTAGTCACTTTTTTTTAACATCATAGTTATTCAGAAGTCTATATATATAAAACAGATGTACATTTTGATGTCACCATAATTGTGAAAACGGTTGACCCCATTTGTCCCAAAATTTCAGTGAAAGTTGAGGATTGGCTATAGATGGTCACCCAGACCGCAAAAAGGCTAAAAGAAGAATGACTAACTTTTATAATGGCGCACTTCCTACAGAGTTAAAGAGCTTCACAAAGTGGTTTTTCCCATTTCGAAATTTTAGGGGACAATAACGAAAATAGGAATAACTGTTGATATCACCCAGACCATACGGTTAATGGGGTTGCTGAGCCTAATGAAGGCATTTTTGGAAATTCGTACTCCTCAGGATAAAAAGGTACAATCACCCAGTACACCAACGCAGAAACTTCTATGTCAGTCAATCGGCTTAAAAATTTGGTTTTAGAATATATGCCTATCAATAAGTTAGTTTTCATCACATCATGGACGACACTGCTGATCCGTTTTAGCAATTCTTATAATAATATATAATAATCTCTAAGATATATGAAGAACAGAATTTGTCCGGGAAACCTCGCCCTTTAAATTGAAATATTTTAGAGGCCAAAGAAATAAACCAATCGGTATTAGATTTCAACTACACTCAACATATTTTACAAAAATTTATGTATAAGTGGACTCGGTAGGTGACGCTGGGGTGGAATTAAAATGAAAATTGTAAAGCGCCCCATACACGAGTACTGCTGCAGTTCATGCCGATGAACCCATTGTGTTCGTGTGTGATTGAAGGTTTCGATACACACGTATCAATCATCTCTTTATTTTGAATTTTGTAATAGAAAGACATCTGAGAATTGCAGTTAAAATGTTTCTATCACTTATATAATGCCGGCAAAGACTGGTGCACCTCTATACTTTCTCCAGCAAATCTCTTTTTTGTAAGTTTTCCAAATTATTTTTCATTTTTCATTCAAAACAGTTTGTAATTTTGGTTGTTTACATTTTTATCATAATACAATTTTCAAAAATTTGACATATTAGACGGCAAACAAATAAACAAAGTTCATCTGATTGATAGGTGTTCATTTTGAAAATCAAAACTGTTTTGATTTTCATACTGCATTGTCCGTGTGACAAATACTTTCTCGTACTGAGTCAAATTCACTTATACATACATATTGCCGTTCCTGCGGCAGTACTCGTCTATGGGGCGCTTAAGGAATGGACACGGTGATGTGAATTTAGTGAATATTTTTATTAAAACTTTTCGGTTATAATATAGTTTAATAGTCAAGTGTGAATCTCCAAAACGTGTGTACGCGCACAAAGCCGAACGACTGCAACAAATTTTCAAAATTGATGGAACGTACGAAAAGGTTTATTAAACCCCTTTCTATGGAAAATATATGAGTAAGTGAGGCATACGAAAGAAGTCCTTCAGTAAGGTGCCGGCGTCAAATGTAGTTGTTTGGTCCATAGAAATGAAACGGATGCATAGAAAAGATTTACCACTGCATTTATGAATATTCCGGCTAAAATTTTATTTTTAAGTAGTGGACGGAATACGCGTTGCAAAATGGTGAGGTTTATCTACAGAGCAGACAAATTCAAGATGAAGATGATAATATAGAAACGATATGTTTATTTTGATCAGTAGGGGAGGAAAGGTCGTGTGATACAAATGTATTTTGGTCGTGATGAAAGAAATTTTGATACATAGGTAGTACTTACCAATACTCGATCTGAGGACAAAGAGATCATCTATCTTTCTTAATAATTATATTTATTTCTGTGTATGTCACTAAACTTATCTTTTACGGCCTGACGGATGTTGATACAACATTTTCTGATAAAAAGAGTTCGTATTATTAGATCTGAACTTCTTTAGCCTTCACTACCATCTACTTCGTGTAAACTTTTAAAAATGTTTAACATTTGAGATTCAGATATAAAATATGGCAAGTGTGTATGAGGCTTCATTCTTAGACCACTTCCCGTTAGGACATATTTTATTTGTGTCCATAGAGCTTGGTACAACTCTTTCTTATGCCAATAACTTTGCTGGCAGGACGAAGTTTGCCGGGTCAGCTAGTTTTTAATATTTTTAATATTTTTAATATTTTTTTAATATTTTTAATATTTTTATTATTTTTATTATTTTTAATATTTTTAATATTTTTAATATTTTTAATATTTTTAGTATTTTTAATATTTTTAATATTTCTAACATTCTCATTATTTTTTAAGATTTTCAATATTCATAATTTATTCTTAATATTTTTAACTTTTTAGAAATATTTTTAACATATTTAATTGTCAATATTTTATTATACTGTGTAATATCGTTCCCGTCTTTCTCTCTCCATCTATCTCTCTTCTTCCTTTCATGTTTTCAACCCTTTCTGCCACCTTCTGCTTTTCCGCCACAATAAATCATATTACTCTTAATTCACCGCAAAAGTGAAAACACATGTGAACTAAGTCAACATAAATTTCCCACTAAATTGATTTGTTAATCTTAACCGAGACCAACGACAACACATTCATAATGAACTAGAAATTTCCGCTCTATTTACCCCTTTTATAGCTCAACATAAATTCACTTACGTCTTAACCCATATAAGTCATTTATAATACTTATAGGAGAAAGCCTAAGGTTACGGGGACAGTTTTGGCACAACAACACCATCTTTAGTAATTTCAACAAACAGGTCCTAAGCACACAAGCACTTTAGTGCCCTCCATCTGGCTCTCCTCATTAATTGCTAATGACCTGGAAATATTTTATGTTCCTCTAACACACACACAAACATTTACGTACACGTACACATAATAATAGGATTTCTTTTGGTTTTTGGGGTTTTGTGCAATTGTTAAACACACAAACCATGATTTATGGTACAAAGTGAAAAATTCAATAGATTTTGGTGGAGTCGATTACAACAACCTGAGACTAGTAACTGAGAACAATGGGCCTGAACATATTTAAAAATCTTTTATTTATTCTACTCGTCGTGGTAAATCTAAGGTCAAATGTATGTGTTCGAATTCTATTAGATGAACAATTTATTGCGACAATCCTACAGACCATTTGCTCTATTCTATGTAGACACATTCATTACACTTAAAGCATATTTTATGATATTTATGTCTCCCTGCGGGAAGGTTAACTTATTTTAAATATCAGTAAAGGTGTAGTAAGGACCCAGTGAGTTAAGGTGTAAAAACACCCTGGGGCATTCACAGAAGAGGCTGGAATACGTTGTGGCAAATTTTTGCGCCAGAGTTTCTTGGACGGAAATTTGCATATATTTATGGCATAATGTTCATTTGCTTAAAGTTTAGGGTTTAAACATTTTGATCACACACAAAATTTGTTATGACAATAAATAATCCTTATAGCTTAGTGTGTTATTTTGGGGTTAGTTTGGATTTCGTATATGTAGTTTAAAAGTTAATTTAATCTGCGAAAATGGTTGGAAGGAAATGCTATAGTAGAAAATCCATCCACAACAATTCCCTCAACTTCCTCGGAGTCGCCCCTTTCGCCAAATTGTTCCCAAACATTCCTACCACATTTTCATCTACTAAATAAACTAAAGCGAAATGTTTGGAAGTACTGGGTACATTTTAGAATGTTGTGCTAAGTGTAAATTCAAACCTTCTTGTTCTTGTATGTATTTTGGCTAATAATATAATAATTTTATTTTTATTAATTTGTTTAATTGTTATTAATTTTATCAATTTGAATAATTTGTAGTTATTTATGAATTTTTTTAAACTTTATTATTTTTATTAATGTTAACAATTTGATTAATTTTATTTGTTAATTTTATTAATTTTACTAATTTAATTAATTTTATTCATCTTACAAAATTTATTAAATGTACCAATTTTATTATTGTTTATTTATAATCTTATAATTTTATAATTTTATAATTTTATAATTTTATAATTTTATAATTTTATAATTTTATAATTTTATAATTTTATAATTTTATAATTTTATAATTTTATAATTTTATAATTTTATAATTTTATAATTTTATAATTTTATAATTTTATAATTTTATAATTTTATAATTTTATAATTTTATAATTTTATAATTTTATAATTTTATAATTTTATAATTTTATAATTTTATAATTTTATAATTTTATAATTATATAATTTTATAATTTTATAATTTTATAATTTTATAATTTTATAATTTTATAATTTTATAATTTTATAATTTTATAATTTTATAATTTTATAATTTTATAATTTTATAATTTTATAATTTTATAATTTTATAATTTTATAATTTTATAATTTTATAATTTTATAATTTTATAATTTTATAATTTTATAATTTTATAATTTTATAATTTTATAATTTTATAATTTTATAATTTTATAATTTTATAATTTTATAATTTTATAATTTTATAATTTTATAATTTTATAATTTTATAATTTTATAATTTTATAATTTTATAATTTTATAATTTTATAATTTTATAATTTTATAATTTTATAATTTTATAATTTTATAATTTTATAATTTTATAATTTTATAATTTTATAATTTTATAATTTTATAATTTTATAATTTTATAATTTTATAATTTTATAATTTTATAATTTTATAATTTTATAATTTTATAATTTTATAATTTTATAATTTTATAATTTTATAATTTTATAATTTTATAATTTTATAATTTTATAATTTTATAATTTTATAATTTTATAATTTTATAATTTTATAATTTTATAATTTTATAATTTTATAATTTTATAATTTTATAAATTTATAATTTTATAATTTTATAATTTTATAATTTTATAATTTTATAATTTTATAATTTTATAATTTTATAATTTTATAATTTTATAATTTTATAATTTTATAATTTTATAATTTTATAATTTTATAATTTTATAATTTTATAATTTTATAATTTTATAATTTTATAATTTTATAATTTTATAATTTTATAATTTTATAATTTTATAATTTTATAATTTTATAATTTTATAATTTTATAATTTTATAATTTTATAATTTTATAATTTTATAATTTTATAATTTTATAATTTTATAATTTTATAATTTTATAATTTTATAATTTAATAATTTTATAATTTAATAATTTAATAATTTAATAATTTTATAATTTTATAATTTAATAATTTAATAATTTAATAATTTTATAATTTTATAATTTTATAATTTTATAATTTTATAATTTTATAATTTTATAATTTTATAATTTTATAATTTTATAATTTTATAATTTTATAATTTTATAATTTTATAATTTTATAATTTTATAATTTTATAATTTTATAATTTTATAATTTTATAATTTTATAATTTTATAATTTTATAATTTTATAATTTTATAATTTTATAATTTTATAATTTTATAATTTTATAATTTTATAATTTTATAATTTTATAATTTTATAATTTTATAATTTTATAATTTTATAATTTTATAATTTTATAATTTTATAATTTTATAATTTTATAATTTTATAATTTTATAATTTTATAATTTTATAATTTTATAATTTTATAATTTTATAATTTTATAATTTTATAATTTTATAATTTTATAATTTTATAATTTTATAATTTTATAATTTTATAATTTTATAATTTTATAATTTTATAATTTTATAATTTTATAATTTTATAATTTTATAATTTTATAATTTTATAATTTTATAATTTTATAATTTTATAATTTTATAATTTTATAATTTTATAATTTTATAATTTTATAATTTTATAATTTTATAATTTTATAATTTTATAATTTTATAATTTTATAATTTTATAATTTTATAATTTTATAATTTTATAATTTTATAATTTTATAATTTTATAATTTTATAATTTTATAATTTTATAATTTTATAATTTTATAATTTTATAATTTTATAATTTTATAATTTTATAATTTTATAATTTTATAATTTTATAATTTTATAATTTTATAATTTTATAATTTTATAATTTTATAATTTTATAATTTTATAATTTTATAATTTTATAATTTTATAATTTTATAATTTTATAATTTTATAATTTTATAATTTTATAATTTTATAATTTTATAATTTTATAATTTTATAATTTTATAATTTTATAATTTTATAATTTTATAATTTTATAATTTTATAATTTTATAATTTTATAATTTTATAATTTTATAATTTTATAATTTTATAATTTTATAATTTTATAATTTTATAATTTTATAATTTTATAATTTTATAATTTTATAATTTTATAATTTTATAATTTTATAATTTTATAATTTTATAATTTTATAATTTTATAATTTTATAATTTTATAATTTTATAATTTTATAATTTTATAATTTTATAATTTTATAATTTTATAATTTTATAATTTTATAATTTTATAATTTTATAATTTTATAATTTTATAATTTTATAATTTTATAATTTTATAATTTTATAATTTTATAATTTTATAATTTTATAATTTTATAATTTTATAATTTTATAATTTTATAATTTTATAATTTTATTATTTTATAATTTTATAATTTTATAATTTTATAATTTTATAATTTTATAATTTTATAATTTTATAATTTTATAATTTTATAATTTTATAATTTTATAATTTTATAATTTTATAATTTTATAATTTTATAATTTTATAATTTTATAATTTTATAATTTTATAATTTTATAATTTTATAATTTTATAATTTTATAATTTTATAATTTTATAATTTTATAATTTTATAATTTTATAATTTTATAATTTTATAATTTTATAATTTTATAATTTTATAATTTTATAATTTTATAATTTTATAATTTTATAATTTTATAATTTTATAATTTTATAATTTTATAATTTTATAATTTTATAATTTTATAATTTTATAATTTTATAATTTTATAATTTTATAATTTTATAATTTTATAATTTTATAATTTTATAATTTTATAATTTAATAATTTAATAATTTAATAATTTTATAATTTTATAATTTTATATTTTTATAATTTTATAATTTTATAATTTTATAATTTTATAATTTTATAATTTTATAATTTTATAATTTTATAATTTTATAATTTTATAATTTTATAATTTTATAATTTTATAATTTTATAATTTTATAATTTTATATTTTTATAATTTTATAATTTTATAATTTTATAATTTTATAATTTTATAATTTTATAATTTTATAATTTTATAATTTTATAATTTTATAATTTTTATTTTTATAATTTTATAATTTTATAATTTTATATTTTTATAATTTTATAATTTTATAATTTTATAATTTTATATTTTTATAATTTTATAATTTTATAATTTTATAATTTTATAATTTTATAATTTTATAATTTTATAATTTTATAATTTTATAATTTTATAATTTTATAATTTTATAATTTTATATTTTTATAATTTTATAATTTATAATTTTATAATTTTATAATTTTATAATTTTATAATTTTATAATTTTATAATTTTATAATTTTATAATTTTATAATTTTATAATTTAATAATTTAATAATTTGATAATTTTATAATTTTATAATTTTAAAATTTTATAATTTTATAATTTTATAATTTTATAATTTTATAATTTTATAATTTTATAATTTTATAATTTTATAATTTTATAATTTTATAATTTTATAATTTTATAATTTTATAATTTTATAATTTTATAATTTTATAATTTTATAATTTTATTATTTTATAATTTTATAATTTTATAATTTTATAATTTTATAATTTTATAATTTTATAATTTTATAATTTTATAATTTTATAATTTTATAATTTTATAATTTTATAATTTTATAATTTATAATTTTATAATTTTATAATTTTATAATTTTATAATTTTATAATTTTATAATTTTATAATTTTATAATTTTATAATTTTATAATTTTATAATTTTATAATTTTATAATTTTATAATTTTATAATTTTATAATTTTATAATTTTATAATTTTATAATTTTATAATTTTATAATTTTATAATTTTATAATTTTATAATTTTATAATTTTATAATTTTATAATTTTATAATTTTATAATTTTATAATTTTATAATTTTATAATTTTATAATTTTATAATTTTATAATTTTATAATTTTATAATTTTATAATTTTATAATTTTATAATTTTATAATTTTATAATTTAATAATTTGATAATTTTATAATTTTATAATTTTAAAATTTTATAATTTTATAATTTTATAATTTTATAATTTTATAATTTTATAATTTTATAATTTTATAATTTTATAATTTTATAATTTTATAATTTTATAATTTTATAATTTTATAACTTTATAATTTTATAATTTTATAATTTTATAATTTATAATTTTATAATTTTATAATTTTATAATTTTATAATTTTATAATTTTATAATTTTATAATTTTATAATTTTATAATTTTATAATTTTATAATTTTATAATTTTATAATTTTATAATTTTATAATTTTATAATTTTATAATTTTATAATTTTATAATTTTATAATTTTATAATTTTATAATTTTATAATTTTATAATTTTATAATTTTATAATTTTATAATTTTATAATTTTATAATTTTATAATTTTATAATTTTATAATTTTATAATTTTATAATTTTATAATTTTATAATTTTATAATTTTATAATTTTATAATTTTATAATTTTATAATTTTATAATTTTATAATTTTATAATTTTATAATTTTATAATTTTATAATTTTATAATTTTATAATTTTATAATTTTATAATTTTATAATTTTATAATTTTATAATTTTATAATTTTATAATTTTATAATTTTATAATTTTATAATTTTATAATTTTATAATTTTATAATTTTATAATTTTATAATTTTATAATTTTATAATTTTATAATTTTATAATTTTATAATTTTATAATTTTATAATTTTATAATTTTATAATTTTATAATTTTATAATTTTATAATTTTATAATTTTATAATTTTATAATTTTATAATTTTATAATTTTATAATTTTATAATTTTATAATTTTATAATTTTATAATTTTATAATTTTATAATTTTATAATTTTATAATTTTATAATTTTATAATTTTATAATTTTATAATTTTATAATTTTATAATTTTATAATTTTATAATTTTATAATTTATAATTTTATAATTTTATAATTTTATAATTTTATAATTTTATAATTTTATAATTTTATAATTTTATAATTTTATAATTTTATAATTTTATAATTTTATAATTTTAT
The DNA here is from genome assembly GCA_964034835.1 of Muscina levida. Classification (NCBI taxonomy): domain Eukaryota; kingdom Metazoa; phylum Arthropoda; class Insecta; order Diptera; family Muscidae; genus Muscina; species Muscina levida. The sequence continues at coordinate 2,401 of CAXIUB010000132.1, read as the reverse complement.
AATTTTATAATTTTATAATTTTATAATTTTATAATTTTATAATTTTATAATTTTATAATTTTATAATTTTATAATTTTATAATTTTATAATTTTATAATTTTATAATTTTATAATTTTATAATTTTATAATTTTATAATTTTATAATTTATAATTTTATAATTTTATAATTTTATAATTTTATAATTTTATAATTTTATAATTTTATAATTTTATAATTTTATAATTTTATAATTTTATAATTTTATAATTTTATAATTTTATAATTTTATAATTTTATAATTTTATAATTTTATAATTTTATAATTTTATAATTTTATAATTTTATTAATTTTATTAATTTTACTTATTTTATTAACTTTATTAATTTTACTTACTATATTACTATATTTTTACATTTTATTTATTTTATGAATTTTATTAATGTTATAAATTTTATTAATTTTATTTTTATTAATTTTGCTCATTTTTTATTAATTTGATCGTTTGGATTTATTTTTATTAAGTTTAAAATTTTAATAATTTATTTAATATTTTTTTAATTTTACTAATTTTATAAATAAATGTATACATTTTATAAATTTTATGAATTTTATCAATTTGATTATTTAGTATTAATTTTCTTAATTTTTCAAATTTTATTAAATTAACAAAAATTATTAATTTTCTTAATTTTTTAAATTTTATTAAATTAATTAAATTACAAAAATTAAGGAAATTAATTAATTTTTTTCATTATTTTTTAATAAGTTTTATTAAATTAATTGAATTAATTAAATTAATTAATTTTATTTATTTTATTAACTTTTAAAATTTTATTAATTTTATTAATTTTATTAATTTTATTAATATTATTAATTTTATTAATTTTATTAATTTTATTAATCTATTAATAATATTCATTTTATTAATTTTATCATATTTATTAATTTTAATAATTCTATAAATTTTACTAATTTTTGTTAAACTTATAATTTTTGTTAATTTTGTAAATTTTTATTCATTTTATCAGTATTATTAAATTAAGTAATTTTTATTAATTTTGTTAATTTTTATACAATTTATCAATTTTAAATTTTTATCAATTTTACTAAATTTTAAAGTTATAATTTTATAATTTATAATTTATAATTTTATAATTTTATAATTTTTTTAATTTTATAATTTTATAATTTATAATTTTATAATTTATAATTTTATAATTTTATAATTTTATAATTTTATAATTTTATAATTTATAATTTTATATTTTATAATTTTATAATTTTATAATTTTATAATTTTATAATTTTATAATTTTATAATTTTATAATTTTATAATTTTATAATTTTATAATTTTATAATTTTATAATTTTATAATTTTATAATTTTATAATTTTATAATTTATAATTTTATAATTTTATAATTTTATAATTTTATAATTTTATAATTTTATAATTTTAATAATTTTATAATTTTATAATTTTATAATTTTATAATTTATAATTTTATAATTTTATAATTTTATAATTTTATAATTTTATAATTTTATAATTTTATAATTTTATAATTTTATAATTTTATAATTTTATAATTTTATAATTTATAATTTTATTAATTTTATTAATTTTACTTATTTTATTAACTTTATTAATTTTACTTACTATATTACTATATTTTTACATTTTATTTATTTTATGAATTTTATTAATGTTATAAATTTTATTAATTTTATTTTTATTATTTTGCTCATTTTTTATTAATTTGATCGTTTGGATTTATTTTTATTAAGTTTAAAATTTTAATAATTTATTTAATATTTTTTTAATTTTACTAATTTTATAAATAAATGTATACATTTTATAAATTTTATGAATTTTATCATTTGATTATTTAGTATTAATTTTCTTAATTTTTCAATTTTATTAAATTAACAAAAATTATTAATTTTCTTAATTTTTTAAATTTTATTAAATTAATTAAATTACAAAAATTAAGGAAATTAATTAATTTTTTTCATTATTTTTTAATAAGTTTTATTAAATTAATTGAATTAATTAAATTAATTAATTTTATTTATTTTATTAACTTTTAAAATTTTATTATTTTTATTAATTTTATTAATTTTATTAATATTATTAATTTTATTAATTTTATTAATTTTATTAATCTATTAATAATATTCATTTTATTATTTTATCATATTTATTAATTTTAATAATTCTATAAATTTTACTAATTTTTGTTAAACTTATAATTTTTGTTAATTTTGTAAATTTTTATTCATTTTATCAGTATTATTAAATTAAGTAATTTTTATTAATTTTGTTAATTTTTATACAATTTATCAATTTTAAATTTTTATCAATTTTACTAAATTTTAAAGTTTTATTAATTTTATTTATATTAGTAATTTTATTA
>CAXIUB010000131.1:0-46854 GCA_964034835.1 Muscina levida | reverse complement strand
CATAATTTTGAATACAAAATTTTTAGAAAAGTTTCATTGAAGGAACATAATAGTACTGTACAAAATCTAAATTTTTATACCATCACCCTTAGGGATGAGGGTATCTATCATTTGATACGAAAAAAAGTGTAACGCATTAAAGGAGACGAGTTAGACCCCAAGTATCTTAAGACCAAATTCGTTTCAGGACTTTTTAAGACGATTGAGCTATGTCCGTCTGTCTGGCTGGCTGGCTGGATGGCTGGTCAGCAGGATAACTCGAGTAAACCTCAACGGATCGGTATGAAAATTTACGAGTATTAATATTTTTCAAAACAAACTTATGGGATTGTAAATGGGCAAAATAGCTCCACCCCATCTGGTACCTCCCATACAAAATTACCGTTTTTTTTGGATAATTTATAATTCTTTCATAACTTCCAAACGGATAATCGTAGGATATTTAAATTTGGTCAGTTTATTTATCTTGCAAAAGTACACAAACCCTAAGAAAACCGAAACCTTTGCCATACCCCTTCTGGTACCTGTCATACAAATTACCTAATTGACCATTATAGTTTTACATACATATCTTTTTTGTAAGTTAATATAATTTACTCAAATTTTGAGTTCGTTTATGAAAATAGGACTCAATAATGAATATGGACTATATCGGTTAACGCCTTCTCGTACCTCCCATACAAAATTACCTATTTTTGGAAAATTAATATTTCTCCTATAACTTCCAAACGGACTCTTGGGGGGTAATGAAAATTGGTCGATTAATTTATGTTATTATAGGAGGCAAAACCCCAGAAAACCTAACTATTTGACACACCCCTTCTGGTACCTCCCATACAAATGACCGAACTCACCTCCATAGTCTTACAAACATATCCTTTTTCTAAGTACACTGAATTCAGTCAAATTACACAGTGCAACAGTGAAAAAAATACAAAAACGGGATAGTATAGGTTCGATTCTACTATCGAAGGGTAATAAAACCCTATACTCAGTTTGGCGAGATTGGTGACCAATTTTTTTTTATGGGCCCCTAAAGATTCTCAAAATCAGTGAGCCCCATGAAAAAAGATGTGATCAGTTTTTGTCCAACAGCTAACTCATACTTCGTGATAGCGCTAAACTGTATTCGGCAATAATGTAGCTGGGAGTTTTGCGCACTAACTTTATTAACAAATTATGTCAAAAAGGTTGGTTATTCCTGCCCTTTTTCAAAAAAAATTGAAGAAGAATTTATTATTTTTTCACTTTTTTGAGCATTACTTTGAGGGAGTCCAAATTTTTCTCTAACACTGTTCGCCAAAATTGTAGCCCTGGTAAAGATAAACAACTTTCGTGAACATATCAATCCAATCTGAACATGTCTAGGCAACCTAAATAGCTCATAAAGTCCACATTGATACCGGTTTTTCGAACCTTTACGCACTTATAAGCCAGTAACGTGGTTGAATATCAACCGACTTTTAATTTCTCAGTGGATTTAGAAAGAAGAGACTGCGACCTTTCCAACCATATATATAGTTATAGTAGTAACTTGTCATATCTGTTTGTTTTTTGCCTCGAAATTTCAAACTTTTGTAATTTTTTCACTATTTTTAAGTTTGATGAAGTTTGTAGCCCCTATTTTATAAGGACACCCTAATGTTTACTACTTTATTCAGAAAGGGCACACTTTCACGAGTCAAACGCCTATGCGTTTGTAAAAATCGGTTAACAGCTAGTTAAGTTATTCATGTTTTCCGAGGGACGCAACTTTCATATCCTATGCTAAAATCAAAGTTGAAGTAATTAACAACAACACCAAAACAATGCTTCTTCTTCAACTCTTTTATTTTAGTATACGATATGAAAGTTGCGTCCCTCGGAAAACATGAATAACTTAACTTTTTGAAAAATTAATATTTCTCACATAAATTCCAAACCGTACCTATACCCCCTACACAAATAAGTAAAGTTTTGGACGATTTTGCACCACAAGCAGGGGAAAAATTATACATAATTAATTTCATTTTAACTAAAAATCTATTCATTGCAATAACTCAAGGCTTCAACAATATCTTATATTGGGTGATGGTATTTATCAGTCAGTTTACCTGACTGAAATTTTTTTTTATTTAATATATACATAATCTTTAAAATATTTCAACTTTTCGAGAAAACTAAAAAATAAGAAAAAAAAACGTGAATCGGCAATGCCAGGAAGAACCCATATCGATATATATTATTAATACACACAGAGCGATCGTGACCACTCCGCCCACTTAAGAAATCTAGTAATTATATCAATACACCCAACGCGATCGTCCCCAAATTGTGTATTTTGTTAAGCTTTAACAGGATAAAGTTTTGGAGAACCAAATATGTAACATACAAATGTACCACTCCGCCCACTTTAGAAATTGAGTAATAATATGAATATACTAGAAGATTTTATTTTTTACATAGGGTGAGGGTATATCTAAGTCGGTTTTCCCCACTGAAACTTTCTTACTAGTTTGAAGTGATGGTGTATCTAATGAGACACTAAATTGGCTAAACGATCAGAAAAGTTTTTATTGTTGATTTTAATGGCCGATTTAGTGTCACGCACTAGGATGACGCATTTCGAACTCCACGACGAGTTCATCATCTGACCTCTTTGTGACAAAATTTGTTTACATTATTACATTACAAAGAATATATCTGCCCAAAAAAAATGTCAGTGCATACAGCTGTCTGATTGTTGTATGCCAAAAGTTGACAGATAACACAGTGCAACAGTGAAAAAAAACACCCGAACGTGACTATATAGGTTCCATAGTACAACCGGAGCTGAGTAAAACCCTAGCTCAGTTTGGCTAGATTGGCTACCAAAATTTTTTTTTGCCCCTCGTAACTTTTTGAAATCCCTTGGATCTTTTGAAAAAAGGTGACATCAACATCAAATTCGAACTTTAACCTCGTTGCGGCACACCCTAATGCCTATAGATACAAAATTGTTCACAATTTATTCGTATTTTTAGGAAAAACAAATGTAAGGTGAAGCTAGATGACCAACATCGCAGTTAATACACATTTTTATGCCATGTAAGGAACACCCTAATGCTCTTTGTGAACAATTAAAGGGGTGATTTCGGTCATATTGGTTGTTTACAGAAGTTGTTCAGTTATGCAATAAGTACGTTTGAATAATGGCCCAAAACTCCTAAAAAAAAGATTTGTTTAAAACAGATAGTGTGTTTTGGGACCATTTAATATCCCTAGACTTGTTCAGATTGCATGGGTTTGTTCAGAGAAGTTTTTCGATGTTACCTAAACTTTCACTGAATAGAGTATGCAAAAAATCAGGATTCCCTAGGACCTATATTCAAAATAGTGAAAAAATTAGAATTTTTTTCGAAGTTTTTTGAAAATAGACGAGGGAAGTCTAATTTTTTTGGGAAATTTTATTATATCGATTTCTTAAGTGGACTATAAGCTACAACTTTGCTTAAGAAACGAAAAAGCTAGATTAAAAACAGTACAAACTGTTGTCCAAAAAGTGATGTCACCTTTTTTCAAGGGATCCAAGGGATTTCAAAAAGTTACGAGGGCCAAAACAAAATTTTGGTAGCCAATCTAGCCAAACTGAGCTAGGGTTTTACTTAGCTCCGGTTGTACTATCGAACCTATATAGTCACGTTTCAAAAAGTTTGATTTTGTGTCATAGTGTTATTTGTTTGCTTTCATATATTTATGGACAGTGTTGCTAATAGAATATAATAAACTTCGCACATATGAAAATTAAATGTGTTTGGCAATTATCATACAATAATTTGATAATCGCAACATATTGTGTTCACACGATTGTCTGGCTATATTATTGTTTTATAGTGTAATTGATTGGATATTTTGACAACGTTGCCAGACAAACATTTTAGGTTCACACGGTTTTAGATATTTTCTGTACATTATTCTGACAATATTGTAATAGCTGACAATTGCCAATTAATCACTATCATCTAGGGTGATCAGTTCGGTTTTCAGAAACCGGCTACTCGGTTTTTTTCACTCATAAAAACCGTCGGTTTTTTTTAAATCCCTGTTTTTCGAATATCGAATAATCCGGTTTTTTTTTTGTCGAATCTCGGTTTTTTGGCGTTCAATATTTTTTATTTAAATTTATTCATAATTGTGTTAAATGTGTACTCGTTCATGTTTTTTCCAGTGTTTCGGCCGACCAACCTATTTGTTAGTTTTATAAATCTTCAATGTCTAATAAGTCGGCTGAAAAGCGAAAGAAATTACAAATGTTTGTTAAAGACCAATTTAATGAGGAGCTTAAACTTATCCATGATGTTAAGCACAGATGGAATTCAATGGCCAATATGGTTTCTCAATTTTTATAATTGCACAAATGTGTGAATCATACTTTATTGGACTTAGGACTGACACCATTTAGTGAAAATGATATCGAAACTTTGTCTAAGCTTAGTGATACCTTAAGCCTTTGGAAATGTCTATACAAAAACTTTCTGCAAACTCTTCGACTTTAGCTGATGCTGAAGGTATTCTTAAATTTTTACTTAAACACTTTTCAACAATTCAAAACCAATTATCACAAAATTTATATGAAATTTTATAAAGACGTATATGAGAACGACGTGTTCAAACTCTGAATACTCTCATTTTGTATTTAAGTACGAGTAAACTCCCAATTAGTGACGCATTTCTAAAATATTCAAGTAAAAATGATTTTTGATTTTTTATATATGGATAAGAGCGGCAAAAGGACTCAAAGCCTTGACAGACGCCTTTTACACTATAAGTCCAACTAGTACATTGAGTGAAAGGGCATTTTCAATGTCAAGTTTTATAACAACCAAAGAAAAAAAATAGGTATACACTCACGCACTTAAATTGTATCTTATTTCTTAAATGTTACTTTAGGGAAAACGAAAGATTAAATTAAATATATTTATATATAATCAAGTATTTACAAATTAATTGTTTTGTTTTGTTTGTCTTTGTTAAAATAACAAACTGATCTCACTAATGTTTTGCATTGTAACTAAATTAAACTAAAAGTTTACTTTTTATAGGTATAATTGAATTGTTTTGTGTTATTTTTTAATAAAAATTTTTGTCAAAAATTGTGTTTTAATTAGTTATTTGGCATACATTTGAAAACCGAATTATCCGGTTTTTTGTGAATTTCAAAAAAAGCAACCGGTTTTTTTTAATGTAATTTTTCGAATAATTTGAAAACCGGTTTTCGCAAAAACACGAATAATTGATCACCCTACTATCATCACATCGTTATATAAAATATGGTGGCAATAAAAACTTGAAAAATAAAATATTGGAAATCTTGTTATAGCAAGTCGCTCATTAAACTTAAATGACTTAAAAGAAAATAGTTAGTTATAGCTACTTTAGGGCACTTATCAATATTTGTAAACATTTCCTGTTTTTAAGCAAAAAACAAATACAAATATTGTTTTATGTAAGAATTTCATTTTGGTCCGGTCTACTGTTAGAGCAGCAGAGGTTCTTTATATTCACCCTTTAATAGATAAATCTTAGTAATAAAGATTTTTAGTTGTGTGTCAAACAATGAAATTTCCCTAAATGCGCTACATAGCCATATACCATAGAGCCTGTGAACGTAATAATCTGAAAAATGAATTTTTCCCTGCCATCATAATGAGATCTATTCAGCAATTTGTACTATTATTGAAAACTTTAGAACATAGTTTCGATGTGTACAAACAAATGTTCGAAATAACCCGTAGGCATGCTGCCTAATGTACCATTTTATCATTGTCCTTGAGAGCCCTCATTAAAACTGTCTCATCTACAGCTCTTTGGGTAACTTTCGCTTTATGCAGCCTTTTGATTGCTACAATCAATCATGGGATGATTTCGTAACTGTTCCAATTAACTTAAGTTTTATAATCATCCCATTGGCTAATAAAAGGAACGTTATTTATGAGTAACTTTGACAATACGAGTATTGATGCATATAAACAAGAAATGCTGATAATTAGCACACAAAGGGCAATTACTTTACGGAGCAATACTAATGACTTTGTTAACAGTCTGAGACAATGATGGGTTGCCCAGGGAAACTTTCATTCAACTTCTAAAAAGCTTTACGATAAAAAAGAACATTAGGTAGGTAGTAAGTACATACATATAAGCCAACGCTTAACACTCCAATTAAAAGTGTGGATATTTACTCTCCTTCCAGTCAATTACCGTGTGCAGTGTGCATACACAAATATCAGTCAAGACTGTTGTGAAATGTGGTAATTTTTAGAATGTGTAGTTAACTCCGAATTACTCACATATAGAGGAAGAGTTTGGGTTAAATCTTCAAAGTTGTTGAACATCCAACAGTACATACACACTTTATTAAAGTAGGAAATCGCCTTACAACCTTGGCATATGATAGTACATCTGTACGTCAAATGTTATTGAAACAATTATAGTATATATGAATTTAAACTTATATCCATGCTTGAAATAACTTTGCACAATGACTCTGAATTGCTTTTTGTTAGAACCAGTACAGAAACATCAGTCAGGTAAACTGACTGATAAATACCATCACCCAATATAATATATTGTTTTAGTCTTGAGTTATTGAAATAAATTTATTTTTGATTAAAAGAAAATTATTTATGTATCAATGTTTGCCTGCTTGTGGAGCAAAACCTAAAAAAAAATACTTATTTATATATGAGATACAATTAGGATTAGCACAACGTCCCAGTTTTTATGGTAAGTCAGTGTTCAATAAACACTTATCTTTGCAAAATTTGTCTGAATTCAGTGTACATACAAAAATCATATGCATGTAAAAGCGGCAACATCGGTTATTTATATGGGAGGTACAAGAAAGGGTGTGTCAAATAGTTAGGTTTTCTGAGGTTTCGCCTCCTATCACAATATAAATAAACCGACCATTTTTCATAACTCCCTTAGTGCCCGTTTGGAATTTATTGAAGAAATATTAATATCCCAAAATTAGGAAATTTTGTATGGGAGGTACAAGAAGGCGTGAGCTGATATAGTCCATATTCATTCCTGAGACCAATTTTCATAAGCGAACATCATAAGCAAAATTTAAATGAATTCAGTTTACTTACAAAAAAGGTATGTAAGCTAAACTATGAGGGTCAATTTGGTCATTTGTATGGGAGGTACCAGAGGGCCAAGGTTTCGGGTATCTTAGGGTTTGCCTACTTTTACAAGATAAATAATCTGACCAAATTCAAATACCCTCCAGTTGTCCGTTTGGAAGTTATGGAAGAAATATTAATTTTCCAAAAATAGGTAATTTTGTATGGGAGGTACCAGAAGGGGTGGGGCTATTCCATTTACCCATTTACAATCCCGTAATTTCGTTTTGAAAAATATTAATACTGGTAAAATTTTCATATCGATCCGTTAAGGTTTACTCGAGTTATCCTGCCCACCAGTCATCCCGCCATAAAGACGAACAAAGCTCAATTGTCTTAAAAATTCCTGAAACAATTTTGGTCTCTTTTAATGCGTAAAATTTTTTTCGTATTAAATGATATATACCCTCATCCCTAAGGGTGATGGTATAAAAAGTTCTGTAACTTTTGAACCGATAAGGGATACTTTAGTAAGTTTTAGTGCACAGAGAGTTTATTAAACTTTTCTCCAGTCTGCGATATTTACGCTTCAAAAATAAGTCGTCACACCAAGTTAGAATTAAAACTCCTTAACCTAGTCCATCCAACAAAGTTTCCTAACAACGTTCCAGTCCAAAGGCGTTTCGATTTCAACACGTTTTACCACGTTGATGTCGTTAAACTTCTCCCATACATACCAGTAAGTAGCCGCTCTTGGAAAAAAATTCGAAGCGCTTCGGCCTTTTGCCTGGTCCCTCCATACTGCACAGCAAAAGCAGCTTACGATCAATACTTGTATCTTAATCTTGGGCTTTCATTATTATTTTTGTTTACAACGAAACCAAGGTAGACAAAATCGTCTTCCACTTTAAAGTTATAGTTGTCAACTTTCGCTCAGCGTCCCAGTAGACTCTTTGTTCGTTAAAACAAATAACTTGGTTTTGTCCTCAGTGGGTCTGGTGATAACCCACTTTAGCCTACTGCTTCTCAATGTTTGAAAGGCCGCAGTAACATACCACAGTCCTCGGCCAATGGTATATGTTATATGTTTCCGTCTAAAGCTTCGCTTGGTAGAAAACGGCTCCATCAGATTTTTACCTATTTTCACGGTAGACTTCGTGGCATCCCGCTAAGTCATATCAGCTATACGAGGATACCAAACGGTTAAACGATGTGTTTTAAACGACGATCATCAAGAGCAAATTCAAAGAAGAGGAAGTCCTAATCTTACAAATCAGAAAATTCCAACTGATCATACATTCAAATTCCCCGATGGCAATCAATAAATCGCAAAGCCAATCGTTGGAAGTATGTGGGATTAATCTAGAATTTCCGTTATTCTTGCGATCAGCTGAACGTTGCCCTTCGGAGTTTTGGAGAATCGCATTCGTTGTTTGTTTTTGCGGCGGAAAATTAATCGAAAAACATTGTTTATCATACCAGTTTCTACTGAATTTATCTGAAGGCATTAATTTAGGGCGAGACAAAGTTCGTCGGGTCCGCTAGTTATTTGAATATAAATTATATGCTGCAAATGATTGATTGCATTTGGCCACTTACATAAATAATACGTGTGCAAATATGTGTGAGAAATCAAGTACCCAGCAGCGGAAAAGACGAGGCATTGTAAAAATATGCCTGTAAACATGCCTTCAAAGGTATTTTGTTGACATTCAAATGCGCCTTCCTTTTCCAGGCATGTATACAGGCAGCGCCGGCGCTACCGATTTTTGCACCTGGCACAGTATTCAAAAATGCCGCCCTTTAAAAAAACATTAATTTGCCGTAAATAATCCGTTTCCGCATCACCCAAGAGGTAGGATATGCAATGCATTTTTTTTAACGAGGTATCCCACGTAGGTATAGTCCTCAAAAATATAAAAAATAAATAAATATTGCTATAGTACTAATCCAGCGTACAAATTTCAATAACAAAAAATTAATAAAATATTTGAATAAATAAAAAGCACTAAAATTCAAGCGTGCAATTTTAAATTTTAAAAAATATATTAAATAATTAATTAAATTTAATTTTCCGAGCTTTGATTTTAGCAAAGTCGTCTATCAAGTCACTACGGATTTTAATAACAAAAACTTAATAAAATATTTGAATAGATAAAAAGCACTAAAATTCAAGCGTGCAATTTTAAATTTTAAAAAATATATTCAATAATTAATTAAATTTAATATTCCGAGCTTTGATTTTAGCAAAGTCGTCTATCAAGTCACTATAATCCAAGTTGCTCAGAAATTCACTTTCTATAGATATTCTAGCCAAATCTACTAGTCTTTCTTGTCCTATTGTACTACTATGAACAGTACAAATTTGCTGTGCTTGAGGGGTTTTTTTTCATATAAGAAACGGAAAGGGTGTTATCGATATTTTTCGTTTCTATATTAACTATGGACAGTGTTCAGTGTTTGTAAATTTATTTTTATTAATTAGATTTTGGCGCCCTCCAATTTAAGCGCCCCGTCAAACTGTTCATACTGTTCCATAGAAGCGCCGGCCCTGTATACAGGCTATAATAAGTCCTTCACTAAGCCTTATAAAAAATTCCATACCCATGCACATTTCGCTTCTCAAATGAGACCTGCAATGAGGCTTCTTACTAGGATGAGAATAGATCCCGCAGACATGCCTCTTTCCCTTCTTAAAACTGGCCTGTGAGCAGCCCTACTGTGTACCCCACAAAAATACCATAGATGTTCTCAAAGGGCATGCAAACTTTCTTGCATTAAACAGGCCTGTTGACAGTCCTATTAGTAGAAGGCAGAATTGACGTTCATAGCCATGCACTTGTCACTTCTCCGATTAGGCCTGTTGGCAGGCCTCTTAAGGGAAGGTAAGACAGATGCTGTTGTTTATGAAAACCACATGTATGTTATTTATCGTACAACAACTATATCACGTGATAGCCGAGTAGGTAGCATGCCCAACTATGAGTACTGAGGTCGCGTGTCCTATACCCGCTGCTGGAGTTTAAAAAAAATTGTAATTGTAAATTGAAATAAATATTGTATTAAAAATTTATAAAAAGTAGGAAATCATTTAATATGGAAATAATTCACATGTTTTTTATACCATCACCCTTAGGGATGAGGGTATATATCATTTGATACGACCCAAAAGTGTAACACATAGAAGGAGTCACTTCAGACCCTAGGTTTCTTTGAACCAAATTCGATTCATGACTTTTTAAGTCGTTTGAGCCATGTCCGTCTGTCTGTCTGTCTGGTGGCTGTCCGGCTGGATCGCACGATAACTTTCGAAAGACGCAACCAAATGTTTTGAAATTTTGCACGAGTAGCGGACATAAGCCCCAACAAATATAACGGACATAACACCCAAACTAATTTTGACACTTAAAGTAATGAAAAAGCTTGATGAAGTGACTTTTTAAGGGCGTGCCCCCCACAGCATTCGCCTCGTGCTGCAGAGAGACAGATTAAGTACACAACGAGACCAACTACGGCGTGCCCGCCACCGCATTCGTCCCTCGCTACTATTTGTTGAAATACTAAATACAACAACAAATTCGGTCATAATCCTAATTGGGGCTTATGTCCGCGGATACGTATCGGAAATAATCCCCAATTAACGGGACCTATCAATACACCCAATGAGATGAGAAATCCGTATTTAGTAAAGCTGTAACAGGGTAAAGTTTTTGAAGTTAGCCACTCCGCTTCTGGTACCTTCCATACAAATGTACCACTCCGTCCACTTTAGAAATCGATTAATAATATCAATATAATAGAAATGTGAGGTTCTACTGAGGGAAAGGGTATGTGTAGCCCGACTGAAACTTTCTTACTGGTTTTAATATAAGCAGTTGAGTTTCTTCGATTTTGGTCATAAAAATATGTTTGCACTCGTGCGAAAACATATAGCTGTAAAATGATCTATACAGTAGATTGTATAACGCCAAAAGCAGTGCATTTTACGTTATTGTTATTATTATTGGAACTTCTCCGCAGTGACAATAATTACATTTATAAAGCTATTCGATAATTTCTTAAAATCGAAGTGACTTACACCAACTCTATGTTGTGCATGTGCAATGACCAGTGTGCAAGTGCACAATTAGTTGAATATAAATTATATGCTGGAAATGATTGATTGCATTTGGCCACTTACATAAATAATACGTGTGCAAATATGTGTGAGCAATCAAGTAGTGAAATTGCTTACACATACTTGCACACGTCAATCTGAAGTACTGGAATATTTGCTTTAGCTCGTAACATGTCATGTTATATCAGTTAATTGAGCCGGTATATAATCAATAGGAATCCTGTTTTGTATGTCACTGTCACATCCAAAACATTTCGAAAATTTGCGTGATGAAGCGAAAATTATTTGTAAATGAGTGATTAGTTCATTGGTAGTCATGTCCAGACAATCCAATTATCGATTATAATTAACCGAAAAGTTGTTGAGAGGGTGTAAGTAGTTGAATTATTTTAGATCGATATATTGCTGTCTTAACGATAGGAAAACAACATATATTGAATTTAAAATTGTCCCACTGCATGATTGATGCATTAAGCATGGAGGATAGAAAACCAATAATTTTAATATTAAATAAGTAAATAAATTACACAGTGCGACAGTGGTTCTGCAAGTCATGCACGACAATGACGATACGTTAGTGTATCCAAAATGATGACAATTGCCTTAAGTAAAATCGCAACTGTGCTAAGGATGATATCACATCAAAAATTGGGTATGCGATAGAAGTTTCCGATGTGTAATTAAATGTAGTCATATAAAAAGCAGATATATACCAGCAGTTCATATGTTGTGTTTTAATAAACAAATAATTTAATTTTAAAAACTCTGATCAATAACTTATGTTTTAGGATTCGCGCAACTTTTAGGCAATCATTTTTTCACAGACTGAAATAAAACAAAATAGTAGTTATGAAATATAAATGTAAACATTTTAGAAGCTAACAAAGTTTTTTAATACCTTCACCAAACGCACGAATGGACTGAAGGGTATATTAATTTTGTTCTTCCATTTGTAACGCGAACGTGATAGGTATGGCAATATATGAAAATCTGAGTCGATTAAAAGGTGATCATCTGTCTGTCCGTCTGTCTATCGGTACCCGCGATTACAGCCGTAGTTTAAGAGATATCGAGCTGAAATTTGGAATGCAAACTTCCATTCTCAAAGCGGAGGTAAAGTTCTAAAATGAGTAAGATCGGTGGGAAACTACTCCCACCTTTTAGGGAGTCTGTCCCTGCGATTACAGCAGTAATTAAGAAGCTATAGGGATTAAATTCGTTATGGAAGCTTATATTTTCTAAGCGGAATTTACGTTCTAAGATGAACAAGATCGGACAAAAACTGATTTTGGGGCTTTTCGTCTATCTGTCCCCGCGATTACAGCAGTAGTTTATGTAATTTTGAACTGACATTTAATAGGCAAGCTTATTTCCTCTAAGCGGATGTAAAGTTCTAGCAATATCGGATACTAACTACCCCACCCCCTATACAAACACTCCCTTTTGGGGTTGTCCGTCTGCCTATCCCCGCTATTACAGCCGTAGTTTATGAAAAGTCGAGCTTAAATTTAGTATGCAAGCTTGCAATGAAGTACAATTTTTAGTTGCTTTAATGGTCTGAAAAGAAGAAGAGACTACTGTTTTTCAAACGATGTATATATTTATACCATCACCCTTAGGGATTGATACGATACGACCCAAAAGTGTAACACATAGAAGGAGTGACTTTAGACCCTTTCTTTGAACCAAATTCGATTCATGACTTTTTAAGTCGTTTGAGCCATGTCCGTCTGTCTGTCTGTCTGTCCGGTGGCTGTCCGGCTGGTTCGCACGATAACTTTCGAAAGACGCAACCAAATGTTTTGAAATTTTGCACGAGTTATTATTTTCTCAAAACTACTTACGGTATTGAAAATGGGCTACATGGCCCCACCCCTTCTGGTACCTCCCATACAAATACATCATTCCGCCCACTTTAGAAATCGAGTAATAATATCAATACACCCTACGGGATCGTCCCCAAATTCTGTATTTAGTAAAGCTATAACAGGATAAAGTTTTGGAAAAAAATCTGAAAGCCTAGCCACGCCCCTTCTGGTACCTCCCATACAAATCTACCTTTCCGCCCACTATAGAGATGGAGGAATAATATCAATAAATTAAACGTGATCGTGCCCAAATTCTATTTTTAGTAAAGCTATAACAAGATAAAGTTTTGGAGAAAAAAATTGAAAGTCTATTCACGCCCCATCTGGTACCTCCCATACACATCTGGTACCGCCCACTTTAGAAATCGATTAATATTATTAAAAGACCTAACGCGATCGTGCCCAAATTCAGTATTTGGTAAAGTTCAAGCAGGATAAAGTTTTGGAAAAAAATCTGGAAGTCTAGACACGCCCCTTTTGGTACCTCCCATACAAATGTACCACTCCGCCCACTTTAGAAATAGGGTAATAATATCAATACACTAGACACGATCGTGCCCAAATTCTGTATTTTGTTATATTATAACAGGACAAAGTTTTGGAGAAAAAATTGGAAGTCTAGACACGCCCCTTATGGTACCTCCCATACAAATGTACCTTTCCTCCCACTTTAGGGATGTAGTAATAATATCAGTACACCCAACGCAATCGTGCCCAAATTCTGTATTTAGTAAAGCTATAACAGGATAAAGTTATGGAGAATAAATCTGGAAGCCTAGACACACCCCTTTAAGTACCTCCCATACAAATGTACCACTCTGCCCACTTTCGAAATCGAGTAATAATATCAATATAATAGAAAATTATTTGTTTTACTGAGGGTAAGGGTAAATGTAAGTCGGGTTGCCCGACTGAAACTTTCTAACTGGTTTTAATTACAAATCGATTAATTTCAATAACTCAAGACTTAAACAATATCTTATATTGGGTGATGGTATTTATCAGTCAGTTTAACTGACTGAAATTTCTGTACTGGTTAAATAAATAACTTGTCATATATGTCTGTGTTTGCCTTGAAACCGCAAACTTGTAGGATTTGAAAGTGACGTTCTTCAAAAAACTTCAATAATTTAACCACTGTGTAAACAATTTTATGGGCAAATATGCGTTGTACTCGTAATTGAATGCAATACCTTAATAAAATAATAAACATTAGAGAATCCTAATTAAATATAGGATAAAAACTTCTTCTAACTTAAAAAATAGTGAAAAATCCAACAAGTTTGCGGTATCGAGGCAAAAACAGACATATATGACAAGTTATCTATATAAATATATGTATTGTTGCAAAGGCCGAGTCTTTTCTTTCCAAAACCATTAAGAAATCTAACTTTGCTTTGGATTTGACTGAGTTTTAAGCTTTCAAGTGAGGAAAGTAATAAAGAGTCGCTATTTTTACCCGTAAGTCAGGATTTTTGTAGTTTAAGGAACTTTGGTATACAGTTTATTGTTGTACTCGATATGACATACAACATGCACTAGTTTACGTTATAAGTACTCATTGACTGTAGCACGGTGTAATTTATTTTTCAAAATATGTCACATTTTCTGGCACATACGTGAAGATAACTTATTTTTTTATAATTCGAAATTTTCATATATTTTTTATTGTATATCCACAACAATGGTTCATACGGCATCATAACGTAAAATTTTTTTTCCCAAAAGTGGATATACAATAAAACGGCTGCTCAATATCTCAGAAACTATGAGGTAAGGACCTGGGGATTAAACAGATCGATAGATCTAACAAATTAATCCAAGGAAATGATCTTATCTCAATTTTTTTGATTTTGTGATATACGTGAAGATAACTTCGGAACGACGATATGTATGACAGGTACCAGGAGAGGCGCGGCTAGACTTCCAGTTTTTTTAAATTAAATAGAGAATTTGGGTACGATCCCGTTGGGTATATTGATACTAATACTCGATGTCGAACGTGAATTTGTATTGGAGGTAGCAGAAAGGGCGAGCCACGTAGCCCATTTGCAATACCGTATGTAGTTTTGGGGAGATATTAACTCGTGCTAAATTTAGAAACATTTGGTTGGGTCTTTGGAAAGTTATCGTATTTACCAGTCGAACAGCCAGACAGACATACGGATATGGCTCAAATGAATTAAAAGTCATGAGTCGAGTTTGGTTCAAAGAAACATAGCGTCTAAAGTGACTCCTACTATGTGTTGCACTTTTGGGTCGTACCAAATGATCCTCCTACCCGTAGGGTGATGGTATAAAAATGCGAAACCTTCACGAATAGAACATGTTGAATTCTTCCGTAGTAATGTCATTTTAAATAAAACCTGTAAATTGCATGCATTTATAAAGCTTTTCACAGGCCTATATGGTGGATTCAGTGGCACAGATACTGCAAACGTTGTTCTGTCTTAATATTAACTCAGTTTCGGAAAAAATTTCAATTCTGTCTGTTAGACATGCGGACGACAATATATTGTTCTGTTAAATTATTATACCACCACCCTTAGGGATGAGGGTATATATCATTTTTATACCATCACCCTTAAGGATGAGGGTATATATCATTTAATACGACCCAAAAGTGTAACACATAGAAGGAGTCACTTTAGACCCTAGGTTTCTTTGAACCAAATTCGATTCATGACTTTTTAAGTCGTTTGAGCCATGTCCGTCTGTCTGTCTGTCTGTCTGGTGGCTGTCCGGCTGGTTCTCACGATAACTTTCGAAAGACGCAACCAAATGTTTTGAAATTTTGCACGAGTTATTATTTTCTCAAAACTACTTACGGTATTGCAAATGGGCTACATGGCCCCGCCCTTTCTGGTACCTCCCATACAAATACATCATTCCGCCCACTTTAGAAATCGAGTAATAATATCAATACACCCTACGGGATCGTCCCCAAATTCTGTATTTAGTAAAGCTATAACAGGATAAAGTTTTGGAAAAAATTTTGAAAGCCTTGCCACGCCCCTTCTAGTACCTCCCATACAAATCTACCTTTCCGCCCACTATAGAGATGGTGAAATAATATCAATAAATTAAACGTGATCGGAACCAAATTCTCTTTTTAGCAAAGCTATAACAGGATAAAGTTTTGGTGAAAAAATTGGAAGTCTATCCACGCCCCATCTGGTACCTCCCACACACATCTGGTACCGCCCACTTTAGAAATCGATTAATATTATTAAAGGACCTTCCGCGATCATGCCCAAATTCTGTATTTGGAAAGTTTAAGCAGGGTAAAGTTTTGGAGAAAAAATCTGGAAGTCTTGACACGCCCCTTCTGGTACCTCCCATACAAATGTACCACTCCGCCCACTTTAGAAATAGGGTAATAATATCAGTACACCCTACGGGATCGTCCCCAAATTCTGTATTTAGTAAAGCTATAACAGGATAAAGTTTTGGAAAAAAAATCGGAAGTCTAGCCACGCCCCTTCTGGTACCTCCCATACAAACCTACCTTTCCGCCCACTATGGAGATGGAGAAATAATATCAATACACCCAACGCAATCGTACTCAAATTCTGTAATTAGTAAAGCTATAACAGGATAAAGTTATGGAGAATAAATATGGAAGCCTAACCACACCCCTTCTCGTACCTCCCATACAAATGTACCACTCCGCCCACTTTCGAAATCGAGTAATAATATCAATATAATATAAAATTATTTATTTTACTGAGGGTAAGGGTAAATGTAAGTCGGGTTGCCCGACTGAAACTTTCTAACTGGTTTTAATTACAAATCGGTTAATTTCAATAACACAAGACTTAAACCATATCTTATATTGGGTGATGGTATTTATCAGTCAGTTTAACTGACTGAAATTTCTGTACTGGTTTTTTCCTTTCTCTTTTACAGCATTTTTACTTTTTATTTTTGTACTGTGTTACACATTCATCTTCAGTTGTGAACAATTTTATGTATGCCAATTAGAGTGGGTACATTTTTTCTCGACCAAGCGATTATCGAAGTCGTAATCTACTAAGGTCATACTTTTGAACCCTCTAGGGGTGATTCCCAATACGAAAAGTTTCCCGTTAAAAACAGGGGGTTTGATTTCGATTTTAGACCCATAGTTTCTTGGGGGAAAATTTTCTTAGAACTCATTGTAGACTACGATTTTGATAGCCGCTTGGTGCATTTTTTACTCCATGCAAATTGTCCCACTCTAATACCAAAAAAATAGTACTTAGGCCTAAAATTATTCAATAAAATTCGCATAATTTATGTTACTTTATATATCGCATTTTCGGTATATATATACATGAAAATATATCTACGGCCTGTATTGTTTTCCGTCCACCTCAAACTCCTATTCATATTTCTTTGAATCTTTTATTATTTCGGTATCCATTATTCAGATGTGACTATGTGTGGTTATTACATGGTCATCTTTATGGGCCATAAAACAATCTAACTTCGCTCGAATTGCATGTTTGTTTTATTTTATGGAAATACTGTTATGGGCGGCTGGCAGAAAGTGAACTACTGCGACGGTTGTAAAAATGTAATTAACTTGGAATAAAGACACATAAGTTGTAATAGTTACAAAACGTACAGATAACATGTGGTATGAAAAAGTATTATCAGGAAGTATACTTAAGTGCTGTTGCAGTAAAAACTATTTAGTAATATTCAAGTGTAATTTCTGTAACCCAGCAACACACATAAATAACATATTATTGTGACATTCTCAGCATGTGAAGCAGAGAGTGTAACGATTTACCGACGTGCTTATTAGGGTAACCCGAAATGTTATGAAGCAACAGTAGGGACTCGTTTTTTTTAAATACATACAGCTTTATAAGGTTAACATTATATTTGTGAATTTTTTTAATATGTACTTGTGCAAATTATCATCGTATGGACTTACAGAGTCTATAATATAGACCATTTGATGTAAAAATTACCTTAGATACACCTAATATGGCATAAAAAAACCCTTTTGTTAAATTTTGGCATGGGTTATAATTAACGCTCGTATATTTTTTTTGGACAAAAACAGTACATTTCACTGAATTTTTTTAAAAAAGCAGTACATCGATTTGGGAAACAGTACTTTTCGCAGTACATATTTACATAGCATATATATTTTATTCAATATGTAAAAAAAATTAACAATCATTTCCAGAATCAACTTTTGTGGTTGTTTTGTATTTGTCTATTGAAGCAATTTGAATAAGTAATGCCGGCTTCGTTTTGAGGTAATTGTAGAAATCAACACATTTGTACTTCATATTACATTTAACGGTCAGAATCGCCTTCAATGATTGCACATCTAATCGGGTTTAGTCTGACGTCCAAGTTTTGTTCACTGCAGGGAAGATTAGCTCTACTGATGCTGAAGTTCCTGGCAAACATAAAATATATCCAACGAACGTGGCCATTATTGAGATGAATAAATATATTCAATCACCGATCAGCATTCGAAACATTGCCTTCTCTCCATTGCATAATTTTGTCGCTCGTTTTTGATATATCTAAATTGGGTGTGCAAATATACCGCATTTTCATTGGCATTGTACAAATTGTATTCGCTTAACTTGTCCATAACGACTTCGACTTCATTCCATTAGTATAAAAGCATTCAAATCAAAGCAGGCGAAATTACCGAAAAAATCAGTGCGTAAAGAGCCATCTCAATCGAAATGTATCCATTGTCAATAAGTTTTCGCTTTTCTGCTACTACAGCTGGGGATAAAAAATCATTCTCTTGACGCATTTTTAGTATTTCTTCGAGCTTATTTTTTAAGTAAACAATATTATTGTATGAATTCGCTGTTCATCGTTTATATTTCTATTATGTATCGAAAAACAGTACTTTGAGGGAGAAAAGCAGTACGCAGTTTTTGATGTCGAAAAACAGTACAGTACTGCGAAAAACAGTACAGATACGAGCCTTAGTTATAATTTAAAACTTAGGCAAAGTATCTTAGAATAGCGTGCGAAGGTCCTTCGATGTTCCGCACGGGGCCACAGATCTGAAATGTTACTTTATCAATACTTCTTTTGCATACACCTGGATACATTTGAGGGATTAATGTTGATTTTGAAAACATTGGTGTATTACGGTGTATTAGTAAACAACTGATAAGATTTCCGTCGTACCTCGTCTACTTAGACCCCAGTCGTTCCTAAGTAAATGTGTCCCACAGCACCAGCCAGCTTGCCATATCAGTCGTATCGAATTTGGCACAGAACGCTGCAGGGTCGACTTTTAAGGGCTACCTCGGCTGCTACAAATCGACCTGGGCCCATATATTTTACGGAGTATTTTTCTCTCGAATACCGCCAGAACCGATTCATCCGCTTGTGTCATAACCCAGGATTCTGAGCCATACATTAAGACAGGTAGAACCAGTATCTGGTATAGCTGGAGTTTTGTTCGTCGAGAGAGGGCTGTGTCATTGAATCGCTTGCTTAATCCGTAGTAGCATTTATTTGCAAGCAGGATTCTTCTCCGGATTTCTAGGCTGATATTATTTTCTTTGTTGATGGCGGAGCCTAGGTAGACAAAATTATCTACCACCTCGAAATTATAGTTGTCAACGTTCACGCAGTTTCCCAAACGAGTAGATTCTTTGTTCGTTGAAACTAATAACTTCGTTTTGTCCTCGTTCACCGTTAGGCCCATTTTCGCTGATTTCTTCTGTATACCTGAGAAGGCTGCAGTCACATCCCGCAGTTTTCGACCGATGATGTCTACGTCATCAGCGTACGCAAGTAGCATGTGGCTTTTGTTGAACATAGTGCCACTCGTGTTTACTGCAGCTTTTCTCATTATCATCTCCATCACAATGTTGAAGAGATCGCACGATAGGCCGTCGCCTTGTTTAAGGCCTCGTCTGGTATAGAATGGCTCCGTAAGGTCCTTGCCAATCTTCACTGAAGACTTCGTGTCAGTCAGCGTCATTCCGCAAAGACGTATCAGCTTCGCTGGAATACCAAACTCAGCCATGGCTTCAAGTAATTTCTGCCGTATCGGGCTGTCGAAGGCAGCATTATAGTCGACAAAAAGATGGTACGTGTCGATCTGTTTCTCTTGGGTCTTTTCCAGGATTTTCTGAAGTGTGAAAATCTGGTCAGTTGTTGATTTTCCAGGTCTAAAGCCACACTGATAAGGCCCGATCAGGTTGGATAACACTGGCTTTACAGGACAGGACCTTATATGCGATGGGTAAAAGGCTGATCCCACGGTAGTTGGAGCACACACTTTGATCACCTTTTTTCAGCACAGGACATAATACGCTTACATTCCAATCGTCGGGCATGTACTCTTTAAGCCAAACCGTGCGCAGGATCACACACTTGGATCACCTTTTTTCAGCACAGGACATAATACGCTTACATTCCAATCGTCGGGCATGTACTCTTTAAGCCAAACCGTGCGCAGGAGCTGGTGCATGCTCGTTATCAACTCCTCGCCACCGGACTTGAAGAGCTCTGCGTCGGCACCGGCTGCTTTGTTGTTTTTCAGCCGCGATATTGCCCTTCTTACATCGGCTTGACTTGGTGGTGGGCAATCTAAGCCGTCGTCGACAATTGGCGTGACAACTTCACGTGCGCTGCCTTCTGGAACCAGCAGTTGCTGGAAGTGTTCTCTCCATATGTGCAGCACACTCTGCGTATCCGTGACGAGATTTCCATCACTGTCCTTACAGGTGGGGAGGCCATTACCGTATCCATTTGCTCTTACTTTCTGGTAAAATTGTCGGGCCTCACCTCGATCCCTGTATCGCTCTATATCCTCGTTCTCCCGTTCCTTCATCTGACTTTTTTCGCCTAAATAGCTGTCTCGCCCGTTTTGCTTTCTCCTTATGCCGTTCCCTAACAGCACGGGTTACAATTGGCTGTAGCGTTGCCCTATAAGCAGCATCCTGTTCCTCAGACGCTATGCGACATTCTTCATCGTAACAGGATTCGTCTGAGCGCCGCTTTTCATATCCTAGCACGGTTGTTGCGGCGGTTGCCATGGAATGCGCAATATGCTGCCACTGTGTATCGGGAACGTCAGAAGTAGAGGCGTTGTGTCGTAAAAGTTGGGAGAGCTGGTTGGAGTAGGCAGTAGCTATCTCTGGGGTTTGCAGCTTCGCGATGTCCAGCTTTCTTTGTGTTTGGTTACATGCGTTTTTCGCTCTGCTCAATCTTGTGCGCACCTTGGCTGCAACCAGGTAATGATCCGAGCCAATATTAGCACCACGGATCACACGCACGTCCATGACAATAGATGCATGCCTGCCATCAATTACCACATGATCAATTTGATTTTTGGTGTTTTGATCGGGGGATAGCCAAGTTGCCTTGTGGATATCTTTGTGCTGGAATCTGGTTCCACTCACTACCATGTTCCTTCCCGCTGCGAAGCTAACCAGCCTAAACCCGTTGTCTGACGTGTCGGTATGCAGGCTGAATTTACCGATCGATGGACCAAGAACATCTTCCCTTCCTATTTTTGCATTAAAGTCTCCCAGAACAATTTTAATGTCGTGGCCAGGGCATCGGTCGTATGTTTCCTCTAGGCGCTCGTGAAATGCATCTTTAATCCATCGTCTTTATCTTCCGTCGGGGCGTGTACACAAATCAGCGTGATGTAAAAATATTTCGCCCGGATGCGAATGGTGGCTATTCGGTCACTTACAGGGTTAAACCGCGAGACCAGGTGTCGAAGTCTCTTGCCGACTATGAAACCATATCCAAATTCGTGTCTTTCTGCATGGCAGCTGTAAAAGATGTCCCGATCCTAGTTTCTCGGGGCTGCCAAAGCCACTAGGAGAGCCTGTGTTGAGCTTCAGTAACTTCTGTTACCTACTTCCTAAGAATCATCGGTGGTAGCATGCCGATTAGGTTACTCAACGGTTCGCCTTCTAACTCAAGCTAACTTCTAAGCGGTTGCTTTAAAGTCATTGCCCAGGGAGTACTTGGTCTAAGACCGGAAGTAGTTAGCTGCTTGGACAGTGCCGCAAAGGAATCGATTTTGGTTACTCCCAAGTGAGTGACAATCAGCAACTTTCAGCCTCTGGGCAAAGTCCCATTGGAATTGTAAATAAACTTAAAAAAAACCGTGCAATTTACATCTCCCTTTAAATTCTTTCTCATACGAAAGATTGAACTACACCAGAGACTTTTAATTTCTTCTTAAATGGCAGCAACAACTGGAATTCATCTATCAGTAGCCGCATGTAGCGCCTTGGCCTGTTACGCTCCGTAGATAGTTCGAAGCACCAAGCTTAGATAGCAGATCGTTCACCTAGTCCATTCAACGAAGTTTTGTGCGCCCCATCCTGCGTTGCCCATCGAGTTTATTACCGAAGAGTTTTCGAGCCGGAGCATTTTCATCCATTCCTACAACGTGTCCAAGCCAGCGAAATCGATTTATTTAAACGCGCTTGACTACATCGATTCCGTTGTACACCTCATGGTTCTTTCGACGACGGTACTCTCCTTTAACGATGATGGATACAAATATTTAGCGAGGTATTTTTCTCTCGAAGTATTCCAAAATAGATTACTCCGCTTGTGTCATTACCTACGATTCAATGTTCGAAAAAGCCGCAGTTACATCTCGCAGCCTTCGGCCAATGGTATTCAGGATGGTATTAGTCGTATTTACTGAAGCCTTCCGCATGATCATCTCCATTAGATGTTATAGATATTTGATTGACAGACTATCGCCTAAAGCCTCGCTTGGTAGAAAATGGCTATATCAGATTTTTATTTTCACTAAAGACCGTGCCAGTCAGTATCATCCCGCATAGTCGTATCAGCTTCGGGTGGTATCCATAGCCATAGTATCAAATCGTTTCTGTTGTATCGAACTGTCGAATGCAACTTTGTAATTGATAAACAGATGGTAGATGTGGTCTTCTCTAGCATTTGTCGTAGTGTGAATATCTGGTCGGTTGTTGATTTATTAGGTCTAATGCCACACTGATAAGATCCTATCATGTTCGCTAAGATGGGCTTTAATCTTTCACATAACACACTAGACAGAATCTTGTAAGCGATGGGTAAAAGGCTGATCCGGCGATTCACACACTTGGATCGGCTTTCTTAAGCACAGGGCATAAAACACTCATATTGCAATCATTCCTGTAGCCAAATCGTGTTTTTGAGCTGGTGCATGCACGTTGATAGCTCATCGTCGCAGTTTATTGTTTTTAAGGATTCCCCAAAATATCGCCCATAAATAAAAATGAAAAATCAGTCAAAAAACACCATACAAAAGTAGACAATGTTGCAAATTTAAAACAAGTAAGAAAGGTTCAGTCGGGGAAACCGACTTACAACAACCTCAACCTTAGTAAAAACATAAAAATGTACATATCAAATTACAGAATTTGGATACGATCGCATTGGGTGTGTAATATTATTACTAGATTTCTAAAGAGGGTGGAAAGGTACACTTGTATGGGAGGTACCAGAAGGGGCGTGGCTAAACTTCCAGTTTCTTCTGCAAAACTTTATCCTGCTATAGCTTTCCTAAATACAGAATTTGAGCACGATCGCGTTAGGTGTATTGATAATATATATATATATATATATATATATATATATATATATATTTCTATATTTCTTCAGTGGGCGTTATGATACTTTTGTATGGGAGGTACCAGAACGGGCGTGGCCATGTAGCCCATTTACAATACCGTAGGTAGTTTTAGGGAAAGTTTCAAAACAATTGGTTACGTTTTTCGAAATTTATCGTGCGTACCAGCCGGACAGACAGGCAGACGGAAAAGGCTCAAAGACTTCAAGTTCATGAATCGAATTTGGTTCATTGAAACATAGGGACTAGGTTGACACTTTCTATGTGTTACATTTTTTGGGTCGTATCAAATGATATATTTAGGGTGAGGATATAATAACCAATTTTGTTGGTCTGTTTGTCATAATAGATTTCAAAATCAATTTTCTATTGTAGGCGATAATTTATAAAATAACGTATTTATATATTTAACTTTTATTTTTATTTATTTATGTGAGATTTTTCTGTATACGATATTTCGGAGAGCCCTTTTGTAAAGCGTGTCCATACACGTTGCCATTTTTGCTATATTGCTATATTTTTCGATATCCTGGCTCTCACTCTTTTCCATACGAGCATTTTTAGCACTACTTAATCACGTGAGTACCTTGGCTGCAACTAGGTCGTGATTCTAGTCAATATTTTTATGGATATTTGTATTGCGTTACACTTTTTACACCATCACCCTTAGAAATGAGGATATATATCATTTGATAAGAAAACCAGTACAGAAATTTCAGTCAGATAAACTGACTGATAAATACCATCACCCACTATAAGATATTGTGTAAGTCTTGAGTTGTTGAAATTAACTGATTTGTAATTAAAATTACTTATGTATTACTTATGATTACTTATGTATCGGGACCGGCCGTGGCATAGTGGTTAGAACACGCGACTACCATGCGGGAGATCGCAGGTTCAAACTTGGCTCCAGTCATCTTAAAAGAAAAAAAAATTAATAAAATTTTCTTTCACTGTCGACTCCCCTCGAATGTTGTTGACAGCAACTTTGCAGTATTAAGCGTCGATTCAATCGTCGTGTCTAGTAAGAGCTTCTCAAACAGTGACGTTCGCATTCGCATGTAAATCTAAAAATAGAAAGCGTGTTAATTCACAACAACGCGAGAAGCTATTCCATACCTCATTCATGGGGTGCAAAGGGAAATCAAGTTTTTTAAAGTTATGTATTATTAGGTATATGCTTGCTTTGGAGCGTAAACGGTTATAGCTAAGACTTTCGGAACATAATACCAATGGTCTAAAGACATGTAGCAAAACCGTACAAGTTTGACTTATTTGTTTACGAGGTACCATTAGGGGCAGCTCAAAGTGTCCGAAGTTTTTTTTGTAAATAAACGTTCAATTTCCAAAAATAAGTCAATTTGTATGGGAGGTACCAGAAGAGATCAACCGATAAAGTCCCTATTCATTAAAGAGTCAAATTTTCATGAGCGTACAACGTACGCAAATTCTGACTGAATTCAGTGTACTTGTAAAAAAGAGATGTATGTAATCCTAGGGGGGTAAATTCGGTCATATGTATGGTAGGTACCAGAAGGGGTGTGTCAAATAATTAGGTTTTTTGAGGTTATGCCTCCTATTACAAGATAAATTAACTGACTAAATCTGATTGTCCCCCAGGTGCCGGTTTGGAAGTTATGGGAGAAATATTAATTTTCCAAAAATAGGTCATTTTGTATGGGAGGTACCAGAAGGCGTGAACCGATATAGTCCATATTCATACCTGAGTTTAATTTTTATAAGCGAACATCATACGCAAAATTTGAGTGATCTCAGTTTATTTACAAAAAAGATATGTATGTAAAACTATAAGGGTCAATTCGGTAATTTGTATGGGAGGTACCAGAAGGGGTGTGGCAAAGGTTTCGGCTTTCTTAGGGTTTGTCTACTATTGCAAGATAAATAATCTGACCAAATTTAGATATCCCCCGATGGTCTGTTTCACAGTTATGGAAGAAATATTAATTGTCCGAAAATAGGTAATTTTGTATGGGAGGTACCAGAAGGGGTGGGTCTATTCTTCTAAATTTTCATACCGATCCGTTAAGGTTTACTCGAGTTATCCTGCTGACCAGCCATCCAGCCAGCCAGACAGACGGACATAGCTCATTCTTCTTAAAAAGTTCTGAAACGAATTTGGTCTTAAGATACTTGGGGTCTAACTCGTCTCCTTTAATGCGTTACACTTTTTTTCGTATCAAATGATATATACCCTCATCCCTAAGGGTGATGGTATAAAAATGACCCCAAGTATCTTAAGACTAAATTCGTTTCCGAACTTTTTAAGACGATTTAGCTATGTCCGTCTGTCTGGCTGGACGGCTGGTTAAAATTTAACAGTATTAATAATTTTCAAAACGAACTTATGGGATTGTAAATGGGCAGAATAGCCCCACCCCTTCTGATACCTCCCATACAAAATTACCTATTTTTGGATAATTAATATTTCTTTCATAGCTTCCAAACAGACTACCGGAGGATATTTAAATTTGGTCAGATGATTTATCTTGCAATAGTAGACAAACCCTAAGAAAGCCGAAACCTTTGCCTCCCATACAAATGACCGAATTGACCCTCATAATTTTACATATATATCTTTTTTGTAAGTAAACTGAATTCACCCAGATTTTGCGTATGATGTTCGCTTATGAAAATTGGACTCAGGTACGAATATGGACTATATCGGTTCACGCCTTCTGGTACCTCCCATACAAAATGACCTATTTTTGGAAAATTAATATTTCTCCCATAACTTAAATAACCGATTTTGCCTCTTTTACATTCGTATGATTTTTGTATGTACACTGAATTCAGACAAATTTTGCCAAGATAAGCGTTTATTTTACATTGATTTACGATAAAAAAAAAATTACAAAAATACGTTAAACTTGAACCTTCACTCCATTGCTTTCAGTGGTGTTAACTCAAGGCCGAATAAAAACCTGAAAAGTATTAAACTTAAAATTTTTTTAGTATTGTATTTGAGAAACATTGCAGGTCAAAGAAATTTACAGTTTTTTTTTTTGCATTATCATCTGTGTAGTTTAAAAAACTGCATGCAAATTCGGCACATGACAATTTTACATTCTCATAAAATTCGTAAAATATCTATGATTATTTTATTCATTAAATAAGTTTTACTATGTAATTTAGATAACTTGCAATCGTTTCTCTTATACATATATATTGGGACCATCCTACTGTTAATTTCGTATACTGAAACGAATATCTTTACTATATTAGCATATGTATACATGGATATGTTACCAACCCTAACATGCCAATTCTAGTAAGAGACGAAAAATTATATATGAAGATGTTAAGCAAATTTAATAACACTATTGTAGCATAACATTAAAACAAAGGCATGATGCCCGCAAAGTTATTCGTATACATATAATCCTGTATAACTTAAGATTAGACGCATTACCCCATTCCCAACACAAATTGTTCCATAGACTTATGCTCAAACAATACAGCTTGTGTTTTTATATTGTTTTCATATACATATTAAGAGCAAATCTGAAATGACAAGCAAATTCCCAGGATATTAAATCAACAAAATTGCTAAGGAGTGTGTCTTTAAGCTTTAAAATTTTGTTTAAAGGAAGATAACTGATAGAGCGATGTAGATTTGAATTACATATGATAGATGGAAAAAATGTAAATGAGTGTTTTTTTTAGTAATAGCGTTTAAGTGTTAAACCAATGCATACCAATGTAGACAAGTCAAAGTTGTGAATAAGGACAATCAATATTGTACCAGGAAGTAGGCACCATCTTTTGTAATTGGACGTTGCTCAGGATTTTTAAATTAATTTTTTAGAAATAATTCTTAAACTTTTGAAGGAATAATGATGACGAAATTTCAAATTCTTTATGCCAAGACCTCTACAGTCGCTCACTTTGGGGATTTACAATTTAAAAATGATCGTTTTAGGTTGAATTGTAGACAAATTGTAATAAAACATTGTCAGTAAATCTTTTCAGAAGAGAGTTTCGTTTCACAAAATATGTATATATGCAAACCTAATGCAAAAACTCTATTTAATTTAAAACAAACTATGTCGACTTACTATATTTTAGAATTTAGGTATTTATACTCAAGTTTTCACAATTAGTTTTATTTTAATTAATGAATTTGTTTTCATCGTTCGGTTTAAGATCCGCACAAGCTCTTGTCTATGCCTTGTCCATTAAAATTTCAGATATTTGGAAACCGAATCTTTGGAAAATTGCAATATTTGAATAACAAATTTTCCGGGTTTCTAAAAAACTCAAGTATTTGAATACTATAGGCCTGTTAGAACTCCCTCTCACTAAGCCTTCCGCTGCCTTCTAGAAGATACGACACACATAGCCCTTTGAATCTAGAATGCATTGCATAGCATGCAATCTAAAAGTACTCTGTTTCTTTGCGACTTAGTTCAAGAAAATTTAACCTCGAAAGATTTTTAGGCAAAAGTGCAGAAAATGGGGCGGGAGACAAAAAAAAAATAGAAAACCCAAAAACCGCTCGATTTTTTAAAAAAAAAATATTTTTTTATTATTGAAAAACCCCGTAAAAAATTAAAAAAAAATGGGAAAAAATCATGGAAAATTAGAACAATTACAATTACAACAATTAAACAATTAAAAAAAGGATAAAAGTGGAAAAAATTATGAAAAGTTTGAAAAATATTAAAAAAAAGCTATGTTTTGTAAAACATAACACTATTATCGCTATGAACAAAATGTAACAGGTAAAATCTGTTACAGATATTTTTTCCTAATCTGTGTGTTTTCTTTTGTGTCCAACATTTTTTCAATTGCCCGCGAATTTGTTAGCCATTTATTTCTTGAACTTCACCCTACGGGAAGGAGGGTATATATCATTTGATACGACCCAAAAGTGTTACGCATAGAAGAAGTCACTTAAGACCCAACGTTTCTTTGGGCCAAATTCGATTCGCGACTTTTTATGTCGTTTGAGCCATGACTGTCTGTCTGTCCGGCTGGTACTCACGATAAATTTTGAAAGACGCAACTAGTTGTTTTGAAACTTAGCATGGGCTAATATTTCTCCAAAACTACTTACGGTATTGTAAATGGGCTACATGGCCAAGGCCAACTCGATCTTGCCCAAATTCTGTACATATTTAGTAAAGTTATAACGATCGTGCCCAAATTCTATATTAAGTAAAGCCCACTTTAGAAATCTACGAATAATATCAATAAACCCAATCCAATATTTTTGGAATTGCCCTCGAAATTGTTTGCAAACCTTTATTTATTCAAAATTCTAGTATTTACAACATTAAACCAGATATTGAAATTTGTAACAACACCTTTGGTCGAACATTACATTTAATGCGTTTTTAAACTGAATATAAACCCTTGTAAAATCACGAAAATGAGACATGATATGTTACATATTTCATCTTGCTCCATCATAACAACTGCACTACAAGCAAATGTGCAATTGATGCCTCCTCGTTGTACAGATCGTAAATTTTCCTTTTTATTTTTTTGTACTGGAAAGGTCGAAAGTAAAATGTAAAACGTGCTGGCTAAACCGAAAAGTTCTCTATGGATATTGTGACCTACACCTTGGTCCACATATGTTACCTTACTTATTCCAAATGGGTTTGCTCTTTCCTTCTAACGTGCAGTTTAGTCGAGTGTGACTAAAGGTGATGCTATTCACACCGTATAGGGAAATGATATAACCACATTTCGCATTCACTTCAGACATCGTTAGGACGGTCGTGCATTTACATTTTGTAATTTCTATGTAATTTTTCTTTTGTAGGCAATAAAGTTATAAACTTAATGGCTGCTTCGGGACCAACGGAACACATCAATGAACTCTATTTATGATCCTTGGCATATGTAGTGTTAAAACAAACAATTTTATGCATGCATAAAGACTTGCACACACACATGCATACATGTTTCCACGTACTGTTAATGCCGAGAATAAGCCGATGTATTTAATTAGTTATTTGAGACATGTTACGCATGTATTTGGACAATAAAGAGAGTGGTTAAATTAAGCTTCGTTGAAAGAAAAGAAGATAAATATATTTTACATATAGACAATTCTATAGACAATGATCCATCAGGTCTTTTAAATCAAATGTTAATAAACAAATGATTTTTTCTAATATTGTATTAAGGCCAGTACAGAAATTTCAGTCGGTTGAATATTTAGTAGTGACTGGAGATTTAACTTAAAAGTTGTTTATCCAAATATTAGAATAAAATATTTTAGTATATTATGCCATTGTTACGGGGAACAATTTTTCACAAAAACTTTCTACACAACATTTCGGCACAACATTTGCCGGGAAGTGCTAGTAGAGGCATATACATTTTTTCAAAGACAACTTTCGAATACTAAGTAATTTTTTGACGATTTTTTTTAGTTATGAGTAAAGGCCAAACATATTGTATAGCGCTGTCTCTTTATTTGATATCCTATCGAATGAATATTCATACTGTTGTTTATTACATCCTGTATTTCCTTTCCTATACCCCTATTATACCCATTTTTTCATAATTACAAATCATGAAACTTTTGGTTTAGGAGTACTTACATAAATTCACAAAGATAAAAGTTGTGAAGGTTTAAAATATATTAGTCACCCCATACCAATTATAATTCAAAATTTGGGCTGAGTTGTTATTTGGCGTCCATCGAGTATTGGAATAGTATGCAAGCCCACCAAAATACCCTATGAAAGATATTTGGTTGCTCCAGTCCAAAACCTTGTTGGCGAGAGCTTTTTAACATAAGCCTTTTAAATTTTTTGATTATTTCATTTGGTTCAAAAGTTATGATTTTTGCACCGAAAAAACTGAAATTGCGCCACTGTGCGTCGTATGAATCATGAGCTGTATAAAGACATCAACGTTGTGATGAGCGTAAAAAAAAACGAATATCCGCAATAATCGCGATAGGTGACTTAGGAGTGGTTGACCAATACTTTATTGGATGCACAAGGTTAAGGAGTTGTTGCCGAAGGCATCAACGGAGCACTACAGACTGCGGTCTTACTTAAAAATAATTATTTGTCCTGAACACACACTAAAAATTAGTTTCCTGTTTAAGAAACTATTAGGAGACATGACGATTGACTCGACACTATTGCGAAGCTGCTGTCGACGACATCGAGGGGCCGCCGCACAAAGGAGTATTTCACAAGTAAAACCGGACGAAATTATTTTATATTTTTTTTAGCTATTTTATGAAATAAAAGTGAATAATTAATCATAATAGGCATTTATTTAGAAAGAAAAACAATAAAAAATCAGTCTGAATCACTGTCTGCGAGTTCACAGGTGATTTGGTCCTCATCATCTTCGTCGTGAAAACTGTCAGAATTCAGTGTTTTCGGGCTTCAGAAGCCTCCTCTGATAGCTATCCGGTAGGTACAATGTGACTTGATATTACATGAGCGCCATGCATCAGAATTAGGTACATGGGGTGCCAACCATACAGTTCTACGTACAGTTTGGCAGTTATGTGAGCAAAGTCATCGAGTTTTGCAGGATCAATATCATATCCGCTTGATATCACTTCGAGAATGATTTGGAACCTTTTTATCAAATCTATATTTATTCCAGTAATCCGTGTAATTTCCCTTTACACCCCATGAATGAGGTATGGGAAAGCTTCTCGCGTTGTTGTGAATTAACACGCTTTTTATTTTTAGATTCACAACTAACGGCACCTACTTGTTTATCGACGAATGCGAACGTCACTGTTTGAGAAGCTCTTACTAGACACGCCGATTGACTCGACACTTAATACTGCAAAGTTGCTGTCAACAACATTCGAGGGGAGCCGACAATGAAAGAACAATTTTTTTAAGATGACTTGTGACAGGTTTGAACCTGTGATCTCCCGCATGGTAGTCGCGTGTTCTAACCCCGGTGAGCATTCAGGATTGTCAAAAAATCTTCCCGACGTATTTCCGTCGTAACTATTGCCGTAACCGACTTTGGGTATGTCAACAAGAAGGCCCATCTCTCTCTTTTAAAGCATATTTGTATTTTCTGTTTTGTTTCTTGCAAAACATTTTTGTCTTCTGCCGTTCGGGCTTGCCACTTCTGTAAGGGCGCTTTGTACGCAAGGCGCATACAATAGATCGAAGAAACGAATTCTCGCGTGCAGAATGTAGTGTCCGAATTTCAAAGACTCTTCAGCAACATTACTTCTTTCAACTTTGTTGAAGTCCTTAAATTGTGACATTCAGGATTGTCAAAAAATCTTCCCGACGTATTTCCGTCGTTACTACTGCCGTAACCGACTTTGGGTATGTCAACAAGAAGGCCCATCTCTCTCTTTTAACGCATATTTGTATTTTCTGTTTTGTTTCTTGCAAAACATTTTTGTCTTCTGCCGTTCGGGCTTGCCACTTCTGTAAGGGCGCTTTGTACGCTAGGCGCATACAATAGCTCGAAGAAACGAATTCTCGCGTGCAGAATGTAGTGTCCGAATTTCAAAGACTCTTCAGCAACATTACTTCTTTCAACTTTGTTGAAGTCCTTAGATGTCTGTCCACATATTTAGAATCTCACTAGCTGGCCCGACAAACGTTGTTCTGCCATACAACTTCTGACTCGGCGAACTTCGTCTCGCTCCAAGTTAACGCCTTCATATAAGCTCCAGAGTAATATTAAAACACATAAAGTTCAAATTTTAATGTGACATTTGAATTTATTCGAAATCAGTTAAGAGCGGTCTGATAAACAATGTGTTCGGATTGTTTTCCGGCGCTAAAACAAACAATGAAGACAGTTTCCCAACACGCGAAAAACTGAGAAATTCGATGTTGATCCCACAAACTTCCAATGATTGGCCTTGCGATTTATTGATTATCATCGCAAAAGCCAACCGAATGGGGAATTGAATTCGCTAGAATTGGAAGAGAAAATCGGTTGGAATAATAGAAATTTGTGAGATAAGGACTTCCTCTCCTATGCAAAATTTGACGGGAACGTCATCAATCCAGTTGAAACATCAACAGGAATTTGACCATTACAAAGCGCCAGTAGATATTTTGAAAATGCAGTAGCCGATGGGTCGTTTTGCAAACGTGACTCTCATGTTCGTAGTTAATTTCCTTGTCATTCCGCCACAAAGAAGCGTTTGACGAAAATCTTCCGACAGAAATATTATAGCCCCACCAAATCATTTCGAATCACCTCATAAAGGACTTTAAATTGTGGTGATAATCACCCTCTCCACGGCAGAACATCAACGGGTATTGAAGTGCATCATATGACCGATGAGTCTCCCGACGCTTGAGAACAATATCGTGTGATTCCACATTCTCACCCTGCAATAGCTATGAAGCCGTCGATATTCACATGAACAAACACCAACTAAATAGATTTGAAGGAACTTATGATCTTCGTTTGGTGGTGGTAACAAAGCACCAGCTCGGTGTGGAAGCAATTTCGAGCAATATGGGTGGAATAGTTTTTAATAATAACACTGACACAAAATCAAGCATTTTCGGAAACACTCGAACGTTGGGCAAAACCTTACCTCAGTTTACAGTTTGCTTAAGATATTCCTAGAATATATTAATTTACGTTAGTGTATCGAAATGATACCACAAATTCGGCTCAAGATCAGAAAAGTATTTTATTTTTTTTTTTATTTATTGTTTGATATTTTTGGTCAAATTCAGTGTGTCATGCACTAGGATGACGCGTTTCGAACTCCATGACGAGTTCATCTTCAGACCCCTTTGTGACGAACTGATGCACAATGGTACATCATCAGCTGTATATATATCTACAATTATGTCAAACATATGCATGTGAAGTAGATATCAGCCGAAAATGTCCAGCATAGTTATGAATTTGACCATTAATAATCAACCATGAGAATGGAGGATATTTTACCCCCACGATTCCCTTTTTACCTCAAAGCTCAAGCTTTACCACAAAGCCCAGGCTTTTTCACCACAAAGCAAAGACGAGTAAGACCCCAAGTATCTAAAGACGAAATTCGTTTCAGGACTTTTTAAGACGATTGAGCTATCTTCGTCTGTCTAGCTGTCAGCAGGATAATCTAACTATTTGACACACCCTTTCTGGCACCTCCCATACAAAAGACCGAACTCACCCCCATAGTCTTACATACATATCTTTTTTGTAAGTACACAGAATTTAGTCAAATTTTGCGTAAG
This sequence comes from Muscina levida, assembly GCA_964034835.1. NCBI lineage: Eukaryota > Metazoa > Arthropoda > Insecta > Diptera > Muscidae > Muscina > Muscina levida. The sequence continues at coordinate 12,997 of CAXIUB010000131.1, read as the reverse complement.
TTGTACGGTAATGAAAATTTTAATCAGGAATAAATATGGACTATATCGGTTCACGCCTTCTGGTATCTCCCATAGAAAATGACCTGTTTTTGGAAAATTAATATTTCTCCAAAACCTTAGCAACCCTAAATATTTGCAATACCGATATTTCCCCTTTTTCATACATATCATTTTTGTATGTACACCGAATTCAGACAAATTTTGCCGAGGTATGCGTTCACTGAGGGTTGATTTTCGAACGAAAAAAGACAGACACGTTGTGCTGTCTCTAATTGTTCCTCCCATTAAAATAAGTCAAATTTAGTTTAGGTTTTGCTCCACAAGCAGACAAAAAACAATACATAAGTAATTTAATTTTAATTAAAAATCTATTAATTTCAATAACTCAAGACTTAAACAATATCTTATATTGGGTGATGGTATTTATCAGCCAGTTTACCTGACGGAAATTTTTGTACTGGTTTTCGTATCAAATGATATATACCCTCATCTCTAAGGGTGATGGTATAAAAAATGTATTTTGGGTGCAATAGGATTAACATCACTATTTTCAATTTTGTCCGGTTTTACATGTGATATACTCCCATATGCGCTGGTGAAAGAAATTGTAAATGACTTAGTAAGGAATCGAATCATTGTCTACTGTAATATACTCGCGTGTTTTAACCATCATCATCCCCACACTAAAATCAAACAGTTGCAAACAATAATCATAATACAAAGCAAAACATTTGTTAACCGTTACAAACAAGCCTGCGTTTTACTCATGAAGGCGTGTACTTTCTGAATCAAATAATAAACATTAGGGTGTCCTTATAAAATTGTTACTACAGACTTCATCAAACTATCAAAAAAAAAAAATGAAAAAATCCGAATAGTTTGCGATTTGGAGGCAAAACCGGACAGAAGTTGGAAAGGCCTCAGCCTCTTCTTTCCAAATCTGTTAAGTTACTTAATCGGGTTATATTCAACGAAAAACCGGGGTTTTACCCGTAACTCGCGGTTTTGGGGGTGTTTTGGAAATTTCCAAATCAGATTCTTGTTGACTCACCAGCACATACCGGAAAAACATTATTTCCCAGTTATGTTATTTGTATAGGCTTCATATAATTTTGTGGGCAGGTGTGGCAACTCGCGACCTAAAGTCGAAAAGGTTGTAAGTCCAAAATTCAAATTTTTACAGGAGAGACAAAAATACTTTACATTTTTCTTTTAATGACTTACTTTTTCAAAACTTTTAATGCAATTATGTGTATGAAAGGCATATATTTTTGGTGTTTTTTTTTCGATTTCGATTTATCTTTCATTCTATATCAAAAAATACATTTTGACAAAAAGTGGACTTGCAACCTTTACGACCTTAGGTCGCGAACTATTTTAATTTATAACTTTATTTTTAGTAGGCCAATTTTTAAGGTTTTGGGCATTTAGACAGAATTTATTTAAAATATAAATTCTCAAGCAGGCTGATAAATAGTATTCTGGTTCCAAAAAAGTATTATAGACAAGAAATCGTGGTGGTTGGAAGCTAAACTTTAACAGTGTTGAAAATTATAGTCTGCCTCAGTACACATGTTTATAAAGCTCCAAGGAAATTTAATGGCGTAATGGAAGGTCTTCCTCTCTACATGGAGCTTTTAAAAATAACTTCTTCACATTAGCAATAGTTTTATTTACGTTTTCATATAAATTCCTAATACATTCACACAATCGATGGACACCATGAGCATTACATGTCACATGCGTCACTTTCGGATAAAATGCCACTATAGCTTTTGCAGCCTTTACCATGTATGGAACTGCATCCGTCACAAAAAGCTAAACATTATTCTTATTGAAGTTGACGTCCTGATTTTTGATAGCGTCGTCCCACAGTCTAGCAATTGTTGAGTAATTAGCCCTTTCCAAGGCTGCTGTATTTAGTAAAAATTTCTCACTTGCAATTACGTTAATACTGCTAAAATGTTTGCCACATTTCTGCCTGTTGCATCTATAGTTTCATCGATTGACATCCATACAAATTGATTTTTTAGTTTTGCTCGTATATTGTCCATGCAGTCGTTGTATAATATTTTTAAATGTTTAGTTCAAAAAACTGTTTCGGATGGCACTTGGTAGTCCGTGTATTCCTTAAATCGTGTTTTTTTATTTTGATTTCTCATTTTGTAAAGTAGAATGTCAGCAGACCCAAAAGTTCGGCAAGTTTGCCGATTTCCGCATGTTGCTTCACTTGAAATCTGCGATTTGCTGCAATAACTTTGCTGCAGATTTAAGAATAGAGGAATCCACCATCAGCTCGTAAGTCTTGGAAACTTTTCTACAACCGCCTTTAGATTTGCTGCTTTTATCGGATTAGCTTTAGGCATTATGTCCAGGGTCGTAATCGGTGGTGGTTGAAAAGCACCCCTTTTTATGTTGTGTTTACTTATTGAATAAGAAAGCGCGTTAAAAGTTTAATAAACGTTTAACATTTCACAGTTGTGTAAAACATGATTTGACTGTTACATTTTACAAAACCAAAGTTGCAAAGACACTAGTTTATACGAACAAAAAAATAATGTCAAAAACACAAAATATGCTTAAAAAGGGATATTTTTGAATAATTATGACCTAAAAAATATAAATTATGCTTTAAAAAAGGAGGTTTTTTTTTAAATTATGCTCCTAAAACTAAAATTTCCCGAAATATGACGTTATGGGTAAAATATGCCAAAATATGCTCTAACAAATAGGTCTCAAAACACTTGTAGGACCATGAAACGTGTAAATACATTACCCATTTGTTAATATCTCGTTGTAAAAAAAACATGCTGTAGCATATTTCCGGTTGCCCTGGTGATTAGATATATTAGAAGTTCCAAAAGTTTATGGTTAATTCTGTATAGTAATATAACGATGTGTGGCCGCCTAAGTATTTGTCTGGAAACTACATATCCCAAATTATGTTACTCTTTAAGTTATCATCAATAACAGTGAATGAAAGACGATATTTTCCCGGTCAGCTAGTGAAAATATAAATATCTATATCAACAACTTCGGAGGGAGAGAGAACTCTATTAGGCCAGCGGAATAAAACAATGATACTCATTTGGTTAAATGTGTTTATTTATTAAAATTAAATAACTAGTATAATATATATTTTTCCAATCTGTTTGCACGTGTAAATCATCCTCCAAAAGCTAACAACAACATTTGTAGTTCTTAAGTAGTATTGTTATTAAATTTTTGTTTTTGAAATTTATTAAAATGCTACATACATACATAGATAAATTAACCAGTAATAAATATACAATTATTATTATTAACTTTACAGTTGTAATCACAGCTTACTTTATTTTAATTTCATTATTTCGTTAATCAATTCATTTCCCTTTAATTAAAATGAACTTTTCTATACATTTTAAATAGATTTTGTTTTATTCAAATTTAATTAACGTATTTTGGTTTATGAGTTTTATTTAAGTTTTTGTCATAAACAATATCATTACAATACTGATGTTTTTTTTTGTTGTCAATAGTTGTCGTTTATCAATTCGTGTCTACATACAAATTATGAGCTTTTATTTACATTTGGAAATAAATGTTGTTTTACTCAAATTAATTAATATTTTGGAATATGAGTTTTATTTAATTGTATCGTTAACAATAAATATTATGTATTACAATACAGACCTTAAAAAGTAATTATAGTTAGAAATTATAGACGACATTAAAATGTAATTCTGTACAAAAACACTAGGTAACTATACAATTTAAACAGAGACAAGGAGGCGACGAGTGGTCCAAAGAGCTTATTTGAGGGGCTCATATACAAATATGCCCGGGCCAGTTCGTTTCCGTGTTCATTCAGTGTTTAACAATCTTTAATTAGTGTACAAATATTATTGTTTGTTTTAGTAATATTTATAAAGTGTATAGGTGTATATTCTGTTATTTGATTATGTTAATTAGTTTATTTCCACAAAACGAATTATTTTTAAGAGAGAGCACATAACGATGACATTTACCATAAAAACAAATATGAAAACAATTACATATTTCGTTGCCACGCAAATTCGTTATGGTACCATACATTTTGCATGATTTTCATTTTTATATAATCAATAATTAAATATTATTATTTTTTAACTCTGATGACCGGAACAATGTACATAAGGGATATTTACAATATTCTTTCAACAGCAGCTGAACAAAATCATTATAAAGTTAGCATTCAGTGAAATTATTAGATTTGAAGTTATATGGTTGCTTTACTTGGCAAATCGATTAACTCTCCATAAAATCAAAAGGTTATTTTAAAAAATTCTGTTAATTATAGTGTTCAATGAATTCTGTAAAAAACTACATCTTTTTACATCATACATGTTTAGCAGCATTAATTTTTTTTATCAGAACATTTTTTTTAATATGAATATGTTTCCTGTAAGCTATTAGAAATTCAAATTTAAAAACAAAATCAATCAGGCCTTTCATATACATTATATAATTTTTAATTTAGTTAACATATTCTTATTAAATATTTTACTGTGAAACATAAAGATATAATTTTGCAATTTTAACTGTTTTTTTCAATTTCTAGTTTTTTACTTATCTTATATGTATAATATTCAGAATTTCTAACTACTTTTAGATCCGATAATTCTATAGGGGGCCATATGAATTACATTTTGTTACGAATTCAATACGTACATATTGATTGATTAAATAAATGGAATAAATGTTTTTCTTTTTATTGAAAAATAACAAAACTAAACGAAGTCAAAATATTTTCTTCAATATTTTATATTATTTAATATACATTTTGATTATTGCTAAAATTACGTTTTGGATTTATTTTGCAGCTTTCTCGAAAACTTGTAATGTTTTGAAGGTCATTTACACATTAGGCATTAGGGACGCACACAATATCCCATAGTCACTTTGTGTCTATAAAACTTAATTTCCCTTTACAACCCCATAAATGAAAAAACGGCACCTACTTGTTTATCGAAAAATTCGAACGTCACTGTTAGAGAAGCTTTTACTAGACACGTCGATTGACTCGACACTATACTGCGAAGAAAGAAAGAAAAATGTAGATGACTGGAGCCGGGAATAGAATCACGGATCTACAGCACAGTAGTCGAGTGCTCTAACCACTATGCCTATACAAATTTCTAAAAGTAATGAAAGTTTCTTATGTGATCAATATACGTATTCATTTGTGTGGCTCCCGTTTTGATGGAAAAACTATGTGTTGGCAAAGTGCATTATTAACTACGATATTAGGCTATGAATTATTGGAACTGTGAAAACATGTGCAATAACAATACGTTTTGCAATAGGATTCATAGGGATTAGAAAAAATTTTGTTAACTGAAATAGTTAATTTTTTTAATTTTTGTTTCAGTTTCTTTCTTGCCTATAAAAAACCATTTAGGTCAGTAGTCTGATCAAGAAAAATTTTACATTCGTGACGGTCTTATGCGTTTCTTTTACAGTTTCTTGCACCAAATTCAGAGATTATTTTTAGCTTGATCCTTCCACTATAGTCTTGGCCGTCACCTTCTACGCTTTCCTTCGGATTCACTTTCAAATGATTTCCTCACTGGATCATTATCATCCATAAGCAGTTCATGTCATTATCAGCGTAAACGTTGTAATTCAATTCTTTTAATTAAGTTAATCTCACCGTATAGTTCATACGGATCGTGATTCATCCGAACACAGAAAGGTCAATATAATTTCGCTGACTTCAGTTTTTAATCGTTCACATAGTACGTTCTATACGCCTCTATGTTGGCTTCCTAAGAAAGAAAGTCATATCTCCATTTTAGTAGTTATATGATATTTTAATTCTAAGTTCTATAATTTTCGCGCGTAAAATTAAATATTTTTGAAAAATTTCAAAAATGATTCAAATATATATTAGAATCATTCATTTAATCTTGAAAGATATAAATAGAACACAGATATTACATATCTCAAAACTACTAAAATGAAGATGTGACTTCCTTTCTTAGGAGGGCAGTATAGCTGGCGCATATGATTTTGTCTCGTTTCTTAAGCACAGTTATTTTTAAGAGGGAGGGTGACATGACGATGTACATTTGACATCATCTTTAATGATTGGTTCAAGTGTATCTTCGTCGCCAGTATTATCTGATACCAACAGTTTGCCACAATGGTCTTTACAAATCTTTAGTTCACTTTCGGTATCTGTCACTAGATTTCCACCTTTACAGGAGGAAATGCCTATACCAAAGCCATCACTTTAATTCTGCAGTCTACGGAAGAATTTGCGAACTTCGTTTAAACTCCTGCACATCTTAATATCCTCACACTCGCGATTCTCTTTTCTCCTTCTCTCCTGGTAACTCTTCTTGCATTACGACACTCTTGGTTCAACGTGATGTAATGCAAGAAGAGTTACCAGGAGCTTCCAACGGGCGTTGATAGTACTTAACCTAGTTGACACGACGGGGGGTCAGTGTCCACTTGAGATGTAGGAGGGACCCAGATAACAACTGAGTTTAGGCAGGTTAAAACCGATCATACTATATCCACTAGGGTGAGTCTTAAAAAATGTTTTTGGAATTTTTCATGGGCCAACTTAAAATTTTATTAAGACGTACAAAAAAACTCTATGTGAATTTTTTTAATTTTTTTCTTAAAGGTTTAGGGGTCGCTACCGGGGTTCGAAATTCAAAATTTTACCGTCATCCTGAGGGATAAGCCGAATAACTGGAGTAAACCTTAACTGATTCTTATGAAAATTTTTCAGTATTAATATTTTCCATAACGAAGTAATGGAATTGTAAATGGGCAGAATTGCCCCACCCCTTCTGGTACCTCCCATACAAAATTACCTATTTTTTGATAATTAATATTTCTCCCATAACTTTCAAACCGACAGCTGGATGGCATTTAAACTTGGTCAGTTTAATGACCTTGTAATAACAGATAAACCACCAGAAAATCAAAATCTTTGTCACACCCCTTCTGGTACCTCCCATACAAATGACCGAATTAACCCCCATATTTTTACCTACATATCTTTTTAGTAAAAATACTGAATTCAATAAAATTTTGTATGAGATGAACACATGCAAAAATTTGACTCGTGAGTGAATATGGACTATATCGGCCAACCCCTTCTGGTACCTCCCATACAAAATTACCTATTTTTAGACAAATTTTTTTTTACCAATAATTTCCAAACAGACAGCTGGATGGCATTTAAACTTGGTCAATTTAATGACCTTGTAATAACAGATAAACTCCCAGAAAATCAAAAGCTTTGTCACACCCCTTCTGGTACCTCCCATACAAATGACCGAATTAACCCCCATATTTTTACCTACATATCTTTTTAGTAAAAATACTGAATTCAATAAAATTTTGTATGAGATGAACACATGCAAAAATTTGACTCGTGAGTGAATATGGACTATATCGGCCAACCCCTTCTGGTGCCTCCCATACAAAATTACCTATTTTTAGACAAATTTTTTTTTACCAATAATTTCCAAACAGACAGCTGGATGGCATTTAAACTTGGTCAATTTAATGACCTTGTAATAACAGATAAACCCCCAAAAAATCAAAGCCTTTGTGACACCCCTTCTGGTACCTCCCATACAAATGACCGAATTTACCCCCATATTTTTACATACATTTTTTTGTAAGTATGTTGAATTCATTTATATTTTGGTAAAGATATACCCTTATTGTAATTTTACTAATGCTTATCTTAAATATAAATCTAGTTTAATGAATGTTATATGATATTCAACGTAGATAATGGAACGCTATTGTCTTGCCCCATTCCACTAATTTGCAGTCCAACTTAGGAATTTTTACAGTACAGTTAATAAGAAATGATTTATTCCAAATTTGTTCATCAGTTTTTGTTGTGTTATTACTTAAAAAGGTACATTTCGAAAATAAAAATTAAATTAAACAGTTAAAAAATAATATTAAAATAAAAATTTAATATATTAATATTAAACATCAATTCATTGCATGAAAAACTTAACATTAAAAAATATAATTATAAACAACTGCATTTACTGCTTACAATTTTCTTTAAATTTTAAAATATTGTAAAATATATTATTATTTACACATGGTAGATTTTTTTGGATCTGAATATTTGTTTCTAAATTCTTTCACCAATAATGATAGAAACTGCTTCTGTTCTTCATTATGTGTATGCAATTTATTGTATTCCTGCATCAAGGCCACTTCGCGTTCAGCAATATCGTTAAAAACCCTCATAGACCGAACTAATTCTTTACTTAAATTAAGGTCTGCAACAATCTTCAACATTTTTTTTTAGGAAACCCGATATAATACCCGTTCTGCTGAAAAATTTAAGAGTATTGTTGGATACAACATGCTCAAGACTTTTAGAATGTAGTAGGTTTTCATCTACTGTAACTCGTTTTTCTGGATTATCTACTCCTTCTATGTTTAAAGCATTTACCATCTTCTTCTTAATTTCATGAGAAACTTTGTCATAAAAAAAGCAAATCCATCTAGCTCTTCCGACAAATACCAGAGATGACCTAGAATTTTTTTAAGGCTATTGCCGCTATCTCTTTATTAATTGTTGCATAAGACTTTAAGTCTTTTAATAACTGGAGGTCATTTCTTGAAGCAGGAGGTCCAGAAGTGGATTCAAACCAATATTTAAGGTAAATATTTATTATAAAAATGCAAACATCCTGTATTTCACATAATTCGCTTTCCTTTAGCTTGAACTGCTCTCTGAATAAATATATTTTTATGGAATATATTGCCTTAGCCATCCATCTAGCACGGTGAAGACTTGCTGGTGCTCTGAAGAATATTGGTGTTTTTGGAACACCTCCGTAGAATATTATTGTCAGCTTAAGTAGCTCTTTGTAGTCATCTCGTGGCTGAAACTCTTTAAGCTGATTTTCGGCAAAACAAATAACATCCGCAGAATTCTTTATGTTTTTTTTTGTAATGGTATGGTTGCTGTTTGATATTTCGGGGAAGTCCCGAAATACCATGCATAAGTCATATTATATGACTTCTACGTTTAAAACTGCGCATGGATTTCAGGGCACTGAAGCGAGTTCTTTTGTACTTCTTAATAACATTTTAAGTTAACCTATGAAAAAAATCAAAAATAAGTAGCATATCTATGTAAAACTATCAGGGTGAATTCGGTCATTTGTATGGGAGGTACCAGAAGGGGTGTGACAAAGGTTTTGATTTTCTGGGGGTTTATATGTTATTACAAGTTAATTAAACTGACCAAGTTTTAATGCCATCCAGCTGTCCGTTTGGAAATTATTGGTAAAAAATAATTTGTCTAAAAATAGGTAATTTTGTATGGGAGGTACCAGAAGGGGTTGGCCGGTATAGTCCACATTCACTCACGAGTGACTTTTGTGCATGTGTTCATCTCACACAAAATTTTATTGAATTCAGTATTTTTACTAAAAAGATATGTAGGTAAAAATATGGGGGTTAATTCGGTCATTTGTATGGGAGGTACCAGAAGGGGTGTGACAAAGGTTTTGATTTTCTGGTGGTTTATCTGTTATTACAAGGTCATTAAACTGACCAAGTTTAAATGCCATCCAGCTGTCCGTTTGAAAGTTATGGGAGAAATATTAATTATCAAAAAATAGGTAATTTTGTATGGGAGGTACCAGAAGGGGTAGGGCAATTCTGCCCATTTACAATTCCATTACTTCGTTATGGAAAATATAAATACTGAAAAATTTTCATAAGGATCAGTTAAGGTTTACTCGAGTTATTCGGCTTATCCCTCAGGATGACGGTAAAATTTTGAATTTCGAACCCCGGCAGCGACCCCTAAACCTTTAAGAAAAAAATTAAAAAAATTCACATAGAGTTTTTTTGTACGTCTTAATAAAATTTTAACTTGGCCCATAAAAAATTCCAAAAACATTTTTTTTTTGCCAAATAAGAATCAACCTAATATCCACACAATGTTTTTTTTCAGGTTTGCAGGATATTCAATACAATTTTGTGGACAATATTTTGGCCCATATACACCGCTGTGCAGCCAGCCTCTAAATGTGTCAGCCCACAAAAAGTGCGACAATCAGTTAACATAAATGCTTTAACTTTCTGTTGTATTTTGTCGCCATGACCACTTTGTGGTTTATGGTTTATTACAAATTACAAACATTGATATTCTCTTTAATACTAATGGATACTTGAATGTTGTAAAACGCAAATTATTGTTCAATGCAAATATATGGAAAGAGTAGAATCAATATAATTATTATTACAATTTGATTAATTAGGGCAATTAGCAGCTTATGTTGTTGGTCATATTGTTGTTATATTACACAAATATTACAACAATGAAAATGCAATGAAGCTTTAAATGTATCATAGATGTAAAAAATTAAGTTTTCCCGTCTTTACTTAATTATTTTGCAATAAACCTAATTCGAATTGTTATTGATGCTGATATTGCTGTAGATAAAAATTATGATGTCTTTTATGATAATTGAAAATAATATAGTTATGATATAATATTGGTAAAATACTTTTTGCTATAATAATCGAGGCATAATAAGAAGCACTAATAATAAATTGCAATTAGTGGTAAGCTGCGCTAACACTGTGAATTGTCTATGTGGTTGTCATAGCACATTTTTATACCCTAATCTTTAGGGATGAGAGTATATGTATATCATTTGATACGGACCGGCCGTGGCATAGTGGTTGGAACACGCGACTACCATGCGGGAGATCGCAGGTTCAAACCTGGCTCCAGTTACCCTTACCCTCAGTAAAATAAATAATTTTCTATTATATTGATATTATTACTCGATTTCGAAAGTGGGCGGCGTGGTACATTTGTATGGGAGGTACGAGAAGAGGTGTGGTTAGGCTTCCAGATTTATTCTCCATAACTTTATCCTGTTATAGCTTTACTAATTACAGAATTGGAGCACGATTGCGTTGGGTGTACTGATATTATTACTACTTCCCAAAAGTGGGCGGAAAGGTACATTTGTATGGGAGGTACTATAAGGGGCGTCGCTAGACTTAAAATTTTTTCTCCAAAACTTTGTCCTGTTATAACATAACAAAATACATAATTTGGGCACGATCGTGACGAGTGTATTGATATTATAACCTTATTTCTAAAGTGGGCGGAGTGGTACATTTGTATGGGAGGTACCAGAAGGGGCGTGTCTAGACTTCCAGATTTTTTCTCCAAAACTTTATCCTGCTTAAACTTTACCAAATACAGAATTTGGGCACGATCGCGTTAGTCTTTTAATAATATTAATCGATTTCTAAAGTGGGCGGTACCAGATGTGTATGGGAGGTACCAGATGGGGCGTCTATAGACTTCCAATTTTTTTATCCAAAACTTTATGTTGTTAAAGCTTTACTAACACCAGTACAGAAATTTCAGTCAGTTAAACTGACTGATAAATACCATCACCCAATATAAGATATTGTTTAGGTCTTGAGTTATTGAAATTAATCGATTATTAATTAAAACCAGTTAGAAAGTTTCAGTCGGGCAACCCGACTTACATTTACCCTTACCCTCAGTAAAACAAATAATTTTCTATTATATTGATATTATTACTCGATTTCGAAAGTGGGCAGAGTGGTACATTTGTATGGGAGGTACGAAAAGGGGTGTGTCTAGGCTTCTAGATTTATTTCTCCATAACTTTATCCTGTTATAGCTTTACTAAATACAGAATTTGGGCACGATTGCGTTGGGTGTACTGATATTATTACTACATCCTAAAGTGGGCGGAAAGGTACATTTGTATGGGAGGTACCATAAGGGGCGTGTCTAGACTTCCAATTTTTTCGCCAAAACTTTGTCCTGTTATAATATAACAAAATACAGAATTTGGGCACGATCGTGTCTAGTGTGTTGATATTATTACCCTATTTCTAAAGTGGGCGGAGTTGTACATTTGTATGGGAGGTACCAGAAGGGGCGTGTCTAGACTTCCAGATTTTTTCTCCAAAACTTTATCCTGCTTGAACTTTACCAAATACAGAATTTGGGCATGATCGCGTTAGGTCTTTTAATAATATTAATCGATTTCTAAAGTGGGCGGTACCAGATGTGTATGGGAGGTACCAGATGGGGCGTGGATAGACTTCCAATTTTTTTTCTCCAAAACTTTATCCCGTTATTGTTTTACTAAAAATAGAATTTGGGTACGATCACGTTTGATTTATTGATATTGTTTCTCCATCTCCATAGTGGGCGGTAGGTTTGTATGGGAGGTACCAGAAGGGGCGTGGCTAGGCTTTCAACATTTTTTCCAAAATTTTTTTCCTGTTGTAGCTTGACTAAATACAGAATTTTGGGACGATCCCCTAGGGAGTATTGATACTATTACTCGATTTCTAAAGTGGGCAGAATGATGTATTTGTATGGGAGGTACCAGAAGGGGCGGGGCCATGTAACCCATTTGCAATACCGTAAGTAGTTTTGGGGAAATATTAACTCGTGTAAAATTTCAAGACATTTGGTTGCGTCTTTCGAAAGTTATCGTGCGAACCAGCCGGACAGCCACCCGACAGACAGACAAACAGACAGACGGACATGGCTCAAATAACTTAAAAAGTCATGAATCGAATTTGGTTCAAAGAAACCTAGGGTCTAAAGTCACTCCTTCTATGTGTTACACTTTTGGGTCGTATCAAATGATATATACCTTCATCCCTAAGGGTGATGGTATAAAAATTGTTCTATCATTGTCGGCTCCCTTCGAATGTTGTTGACAGCAACTTCGCAGTATTAAGTGTCGAATCAATCGGCGTGTCTAGTAAGAGCTTCTCAAACAGTGACGTTCGCATTCGTCGATAAACAAGTAGGTGCCGTTAGTTGTGAATCTAAAAATAGAAAGCGTGTTAATTTACAAACAACGCGAGAAGCTATCCCATACCTCATTCATGGGGTGCAAAGGGAAATTAAGTTTTTTTAGTTTTGATACGAGAAAAAGTGCAATGCGTT